>BQNB010000944.1:0-57458 GCA_026074375.1 Tanacetum coccineum
AAATATGTCTTTAATGCAAATTATGATACTTGTGTAACGAAATTCCTGAACGAGGTCAACTCGCGTGCTAAGGTTCCATCCAATAAGACAACAAACAGAAACAAACCCGTAAAGCAAATAAGTGTTGCAAAGAAACCAGAAAGACAGATCTCAAAAAGACATAGGTTTTCAATAAAAAAACACTTCCGTTGTGCATGAGAAAACAATAACTCCTAGATCTTATCTTAGGTGGAAACCGACGGGTAAAATTTTCAAGACAGTTGGTCTTAGGTGGGTTCCTAGTGGTAAGATATTCACAACTAACACAACCAAGGTTGATAGTGAACCCCCAAATGGTTCAAATGAGGATATCACTAACCCATATGAATGCGAACAAACTCTTAATGTCGGTGCAGGTACTTTTAACTTAAGTCACGTAACACATATTAATCCTAAAATAGAAGGACTCAGAGTTTGGTTGCTGAAAAGACTGATATCTCAGAAACCAGGACTTCAAGGAATTTTGATCTAATGAACAAGCAATGACTTCTGATCATAACAGTTTAGAACTTGGAATTAACAACCACAACAATGAACCGTCCAGTTCAAAGCTGGTTCCAAAAGTTGTTCCTCCAGCAAACAAGACAGCTACATCACAACAAGAGTTGGAATTACTATTCAGTCCTATGTAGTAAGAATACTTCAATGCAGGAAATCCAAGTGTGTCAAAGTCTTCTGCTCTTTGATAATCTCCAACAACATGCACATAACCTACAACGAATATTCACCCTACATCAGAACCGATTAATCCACCAACAAATGTCAATGCTGAGGAAAACTTGTAAATATTTTTTAGAAAAGCGAAATACAAAAATATAAAACCTATAAAACCAAATGCAAAAATATAAAATTTCAAAAAGCAAATACAAAATCAGAAAATCAAAAATTTCTAAAAAGAATATTCTCGACATGTCTCTTGGAATCGATAACATTTACGTACCTAGAAATGTTGATTAACATCGACACGGATGCGTAAATGAAGTTCGAGCAAGAGTTTCAAATGCTTTCAAAACATGTCATTTCTAATTTTCTTTATGACTTGTAATTGCTCTCAGATTGCAACTCGGACCCGAACGACAAAGGAGAGTGTACGCTTCAGTGCGCTTATCCTTAGCGTTAGAAGAGAAGTCTTCTAACATGATGTTTTTCAAAATGTTGAACATAATTTTTTAAGAATTTCTCAATGACAATTCAAAATCTTTCAAAATTATGTGTTCAACACTCCTTCCCTCATAAAGTTTTACAAGACAATTATTCTACATTTGGTTTCATTTTCAAAATGAGTCAATGTTTGAGGGGGAGTTTTTCGAAAAACAATCTTTAATGATTTTGGATACCCTTCTTAAATGCTTTCGGTATTCAAAACATTTACACTAATCTTAATAACAAATCAGTAACAATAATGACTATTCAATAGATTATATGTTATAAGATGATTAAGTGGTTGAGCACAATTTTTCAAGAATTCTTCAATGATAATTCATAATCTTTCAAATTTGTGTGCTCACAAATGATAACCCATAATTTTTATATTCATTTTACAACTTGGTATCATGTTTTTTGGTGTCAAACATATGTAAAATCGAGGGGGAGCAAGTTAAGGTTCCATATAATTCATGCTAATATGTTTTCTCCATAGAATATTCATGACAAATTTTAATCACGAGGTATTTGAAAGACTAAATGAATTAGTAGTTAAAATAAGGGAAGAAATGTAATAAAAATGTTATCTTGAAAACAATAAGTGATCTAAACGACTCAAAATGTGCTCTTCGGAAAAGGTTTTATGGTTCGATCTTATACCCAACAACATCTTAATTTCATGACGATTTTGAAGTTATAAGGTGGTTAGGTTAGGTACTAGTCCTATGATCCAACCAGAACTGGAGGGATCTACCCAAGGACACTTTATAGTTAGTAATAGCAGTCCTTAGGTATAATTGGAGATGAATGAGTTTAAGGGAATAATGCCAACTAAGATTGAGCTAACACTAGAACAATCACAACAAGGTGTTAGTAATGACGTCTTAGTAAGCATTGAAGGGGTTGAAGAATGAAAAATAAATGTATGGATAAAGGGTAAAAATAAAGCAGCCCTCCCTACACCTTAGGCAGAAACCGGGTCAATACATAATCTATCGGTTTTCAAAAAGATGAATTCTGATATTAAAGAATGACATCATGGACCTAGTGATGCAATGCACAACCCTCCCCAGCCATTCGAGTTTCTCTCTATAGAAACTTGTCTCATTTTTCATGGAGATACACCCGACTTCTATTGACTTTCTCACTCTGAGTTAGTTGATATTAAATAGGTAGCAGTCTGCTCCAGCCTCCGAGTACTAAAACCAAAATGCACTAATCGAGTCTAGAGCCAAGAGATCAATAAAATAAATCTCATTAGGATACATTCCATTACAAACACTTGTTGAACATCATCAAGTTCACAAGTTGTTAACAAGAGTCTGACGCGTTATCCTTATGATTTTGCCAGAACATCCGAGTGATACTTAAGTATTCACAGTGAAGATGGAAATCCTGCTTGAGCCAACATCAAACAAGCTCTTGGTAGGTGACTTGCGATATTATATATGAATTAAGCTTGTTTCAACTGGATATTGATTCGGTCTAGTAAATGAATTGACGACTCAATTAGAAAGATAGTAACTATCTGATTCACTCATATCGTGTTGTCTGCTTTAAGACATTTCGGTATTGAGAACAAGAAAGTACAGTGAATCTAATGCATGCGCGTTAGAGGATCTAATACTTTAAGCTGGAAACCCTGTCAAGGAGGTTCTTCCAAATTGAACCTACCTGATCACAGGTACAGTATTTATACTGTTAAACGGTCCTCACAGAACCGGAGGTTAATGCAACCGAATCTCGACGAATGACAAAGCCATATTCGTCCATATCTGCTATTTATCACTAACATTAAAATGCAGGTACAAACGACGGTGTTGCAGTCTCATTCCAGCAGAGTCCGATTCATTACCACATGCTCATGCTCAAACAACAAAGACATACTATAAGCATCAAGATTCGAGAATCAAGAAAGCTCATGAATTAAAGACAAAGTCTTTTACAAACTCTGATATTAAAGATAACTCCTCAGAAACCAAGCATTGGGGGAGATTATTAGAGAGCTTTCATAAAGATGCAAAGTATGAGCATGTTAGTCAAGACACAAGATCGCAAGGTGGCAAAGACGATCAAGACAAATATGGAGAAGATTTAGATATCTCGAAATCAAAGACGAAGTCAAAAGACAATGACAAAGGATCAAGATCAAAGATCACACAGCATGAAGGAACAAGCCTACAACATAATAAAGACCAAAAATTCAAGAACTCAACGACAAAGCAATCTCAACAAGTCCAAGGAAGCAAGATTCAAGATCTCACCTCAGGAATTTAAAGACCACACATTAAGGGATATTGTTAGCCTTAAAATATGTCTATGAACATGGAAGCTCAGAATCTGCAGGAAGCCTCGCTTCAGGGGAGATTGTTAGCCTCAAAATATTGAGCCGAACAAGGAAGCTCGTCTACTAATCATGGAAGCTTGATCTTTATTTATTAATTGTTGTAATAGGCTAAAAATGGGAATCGGTCTCATTGTTGTAAGCTAATTATGCATGTGTATCGGGCTAAAGCCCAAAGTTATCTCGAGCCCAACCCAAGTCAACCTCACAGCCCATTAAGCCTCAGATAGGTCGGCCCTATTAGAAGTATAAATACCCCTCTCTAAGTATAGAGAGGGTGTTGGTTTACTTTGTTTCTTTCACACTTTGTGCAATTCAACCATTCTCTTTTTTATTCTCTCTACTTTATCTCTCTAACATCTCTTTACTCTTCTCATCTTTCCTATCTTATTTTCTTGTTTACCATGGTGAAGTGAAGATGATTTCGGGTTCCAATATTCTCCATTGCTAGATTCTAAGGTTGTCCTGTGTGCCTATAATACCTATTGCAGTTCATGTACCCATCCTCGGTGGGACTTTCCCAACCTTTTTTCCGTTCCTTTGACAATGTCTCTATTGATGACTTCGACATGTCCATTTGTCTAGGGGTGGTAGACTGAGGTAAAAGCTTGGAGAATACCAAGCTTTTGACAAAAAACAGGGAATATGCCTTCAGCGAATTGTTTCCCATTGTCGGAGATTATTATTTGGGGAATTCCAAATCTGCATACTATATGCTCCCAGACGAATTTCTCCATGTGCTTTCCAGTTGTCGATATTAGTAGTTTTACTTTTACCCATTTTGTAAAATAGTCAATGGCTATGACGAGGAACCTTACACCCTCGGTGCTATTGGCAATGGTCTTACAATGTCGATCCCACTGGGAGAAGGGCCATGCTGACATTATGGGTGTCATTTCCTGGTATGGTTTTCTTGGTATGGATGAGTGTATTTGGCAGGCTTCGCATCTCTGAATTAGTGCCTTCGCATCATTGTGAATAGATGTCCAATAATACCCTAGCTTTGTGATCTTTGATACCACTGACCGTGGTCCTGCGTGCATCCCGCATGAACCTTGATGTATTTCTTGAATGATACTTTTTGCTTGTACCATCCTAACACATCACAGCCATGGTGACAAGTATGACCTTCGATACAACTTGTCGTCGATTATTTTATATAGAGGGGCTTTAATCCTTAGCTTCCTGGCCTTTTGCAGATCATTGGAAGTATTCCTAACTGTAAGTATTCTCGGATAGGGAGCATCTAATTGTCCTCCTCTTCCTTGATTACGTTTGCAACTTCCTTTTGTACAATTGACTTCTCTTGTATCACTTCCACTAAAACCTCCTTAGCGAGTTTCGAGAAGGTCATCGAAGCTAGCTTGCTAAGGGCATCTGCTTTCTTGTTCTGGTCCCTTCAAACATGCTCTATTGAGTAGCTTCTAAAAAAATTTAGTATCTCCTTTGTTTTTTCCAAGTATTACTTTATGACGGGTTGCCTTGCTTCGAATAGTCCTCTGACTTGATTTACCACCAACTGTGAATCTACGAAAATGGAAAGCTCTTGGATTTCCATTTCTATGGCAATGCGTAGACTTGCTAACAGTGTCTCATATTCTGCTTCATTGTTGGTATTCGAATCTGAGGGCCTAAGTATATTCTTTCCCCTCAGGGCTAACCAACATTAATCCAGCTCTAGAACCGGCAGAGCTTGAGGCTCCGTTGGTGAATAGTTTCCATGTATCTTCTGGATCTGGTTCCTTTCTTTTAGTTTCTCTGCCCTTCACTTCTTCATTTTCTGTGGAGGTTGTTTCGGCCAAGAAATCAGCTAGTATTAATCCCTTAACGGAATTTTGTCCTTTGAATTCAATTTCATGCTCCCCTAATTCGATTGCCCATTTAGCTATGCGTCCTGATTTTGCTAGTCTTGCGAGGACCTATTTTATGGGTTTGTCACTTAAAACTTGAATAGGGTGAGCTTAAAAGTACCTTCGGAGTCTTCTTGCAACGTATATGAGTGCTAATATGAGTTTCTCCAATTTCGGGTATTCGATTTCTGCTCCTTGAAGATTTCGGCTGACAAAGTACACATGAATTTGCTTCTTTCCTCTTTCTGCTAACAGCACCGCGCTTATACTTTCTTCTGAGGCTGCGAGGTACATTACCAAGGCTTCGCCTTTGATTGGGGCAGTTACTGTTGGTAGCACCTCTATGAACTCTTTCATTCTTTTAAAGGCTTCTTCTGCTTCTGTAATCCATTGGAATGTCTTTTCACTTGTGCAGCTTTTCAGTGTCTTCATGAGAGGGAGTGTCTTGTCTGCTCCTTTTGAGAGGAAATGGCTCAAGGTTGTCAACTTTTTATTAAGGCTTTGTATTTTGTTGATCATTTTTTGTGGCTTTAAGTCTGATATTGCCTTTACCTTCGAAGGGTTCACCTTGATCCCCTGCTTTGTGATGAAATGCCCCAAGTGTAACACACCTCATTTTTGATTCATTTTACAACAATAAATATTCAACTATTTATTTTAAACTTTTATGCGTTTACTTTTAATTTCAACCGTTTAATTAAATCGCGTAACTAAAAATTAACAATCAATGTAAACTGACATCAAACAAATAAATGTTTACGTGATGACATCAAATAACATTACATTTATACCATCATTTATCCTGAATAAGTTACCCACTTTTAAATAATTATTGCAAGAATTCGTACTTAATTGCTTAAAAGTGTTATTTGCAGTAATTAAGGAGTGATTTGTGAGGACATGCTAAAGGCGCATATTTTGGGGCTAAAATGATGATATTTGAAGATTGCATAATTCTGACCAATACGCCGTATCCACAAAAAGAGATACGGCGTATCAGCGGCAACTCTTCACAAGAAAACGCGTATAAACAATTCCTAACACGGCGTATCACTCTTCTACCATACATCGTATCCAGCTGGATAGACATTCAAAGATACGAAGATATTTGTATTATAGGAATGAATATTTTATTGATTATAAACTTTTCGCACAATCCAAAGGAAACATCCTAATACGCCATATTGGCCTAGCTCAATACGACGTATCCAGACTTTTTCAGACACTATATATTGAAGACTCAAAAATGAGTTTTAGAGGTGCAAAATCATATTCTTCATACCGTACACATAAAAGATGATTTTCTAAAGAAAAGAAGAGCAACCAAAGGTAAAGCATCAATCACGATTCCATAGAAGACACCATGTAATTCCTATACTCTTATAATCATTTAATTTTTGGTATCGTTTGGTAAAACATTTAGTTTACCTTGGTTATTTGATCACACTTGTATAATTACAATGGTTATGGGCTAATACCCTATGGTATTAGCCATCTTAATAAAGGTTTAATGTTTGGTTTGTTTTAAAATCAATTTCTTAATTTATCATTGAAAGTTTAATTATGTTTATCACATGATACTTGTCTACGTGTTTGAATATGCGACCTATCATTCAACTGGGTCTAGTTACGCCTAACAAGTGAACTAGATACTGGGATAGCTCTCCATATCGTGTTTTATATTACTAGACCAATATGATCACAAATAATATTCTGTCTTTGTCTCTAAATTATGAGCTTAGTTGGACTGGCAGGTAACCCATAATGTTTCAACAAGTATGTTCTTAATTCATTGATAAAGATTTGAACAGTGAACTACTAGTATATAAAATACCATCAAATAGTAAGTGGGTAAAGTCTCAATGGGCTAGGGTTTATCAAGATCACCATTGCTTTAATCCCTAGATAGATTATAATTAAACTAAAAGGATGCTTTATGCGGATACATTAATTGTGACAGGATTCAACATGTCTTGGTCTTAGGATGATAACCCGCCTAAGTCTTAAGAATGATATGCCTTCTTTGAGATATAGAACTCATGCAACTAAATAAAGAAACTATCTTTAATCAGGATTAATATGGCTAATACGGTTTCTATCATTTGGCTGTACCACGCTCTTTATCTACTGATTGTTTTTTTTTTTGCATGTTTATTGGTTTAGAATTTGTTTATTGTCCCACCATAAAACCTGTGCCAGTCTCTTACAAACCCCTCCCCCCCCCATTATCATTAGATCGTAATAGTAAAGGTTTAACAAGGTAATTATAATTAACCTAATTAGAGTAATTAAAATACTGATAGATTAAGGTTAACGACCTCGCTCTATAGTGTTCACACCTACTGTACCCATGAAATCCACCCGATCGGGTATCATTGCCGCGTTAAAAGTGTTTTTTAAGGATAAGTCCGGCTAAATATATAAATTTAAAACTTGTTAATCATAAATTGATCCTACACACTGCACATTAAGATTTTGCGCCGCTACCCCAGGAGTGAGTTGTTAATTCTTATTTATATTAGTGTTTTTAGTTAGTTAAATTAATTTTGCATGTTGTGTGCTTGTTCTGTGTGTTTTCATTTCAGCATTGTTAAAATTTGCATATTGTGTGTTTGTGTGCATTGTTACAGCATGCTGTAACATTTTGAGTCGAATACTCAATACGACGTATTCATCTTCTTTGATATGGCGTATAAATTTTTTTCTAAACCAATATGGCGTATTCGACTTTATCATCAATACGGCATATTCAGGTTACTAAATACGGCGTATTAGTCTATTTAACCTTTTTCTTCATAGCAAATTCATTATAAGAAATAGACGACCCCAACATCACCATGGAAGAGTACATCCAGCTTATGGTTGATGAAGCTCAAAGGCGTGATCAGACATATAATTAGGAAACTACTACGCACAGTAAGGAATATTGTGATGATCTTGATTCTTTCACAGATTTTGAAACAAATTTCCCAGCTATCTTCTACAATGATGCATCGACATCAAATCAGAATGTTTCTTCCGAACCAACTGTAAGTATTTACAATGCAATTAAATCTGACATTGATTTTCACATATTATTTTCCGATTCCGAGGACGAGGATTATACTTTTATATATAACAAGGATTCGTCTTCTTATCAATTAATTCCTATTAATGATTTAAAACCGAAACCGGTAAATGAACATGTTGAAATCAATATTGAATCGTGTTCGGAGAACATTGATATCAAACCAATGGACAGTATTACATGCACAAGCAATGATACAACTCCTGTTGAGTTTGATAAAAACATTGAAACAAATCATGACACACCAGGTAAATCTTTCGTTAAAAAAGATTTTGTTTTAATGATTAAAATCATGATTAGTTAATGTTTTAACAAAGGGATGCCATTAATTCTTATTATTAAAAATTTATATGTGTCATTTGGCATCCCGTTCAACCCTAAGTTGTTTATAAGGATGGGATTAAATTTTGGCAAGTCTAACTTAAAGACTTTTTTGTAAACAAAAGTTCTTGCCGGGAGACAACCCGGAATGTATTTTAATTTTTTTTTCGAGTCTGTCTTCCCAGACTGTCTATACGGCGTATCCAAACCCCATGGATACAGCGTATTGACTATCTAGACGTTATCCAGTCTTTAATTTTCTGCACTTTAACCAAACATTAATACAGGTTTCAATACGGCGTATCCTAGGGAACAGATGCGGCGTATCGAATTCCTGTACGCTTTTTAGGATTTATTTTTCTATCTAAACGAATACACCAGATATGGAGTTGAACTTGTTTTCTTATGCTTAATACATGACCTTCTGAACGAAAACAAAAACGTTGGTGGAGTATTGATGTGTGCTAAAACACATATCATTTTTATCCTGGAAAATGCTAATAAACGGACTAAAACACTAAAATATGGATAAATATGTTACAAATATGTTTGTATTGTGTTTTTATGTCTTACAGGTACAAAGGATTGAAAACAAAGCAAAAACGGTAATTTTCGGGTGACTTTCGATGACGTTTTTACGTTTATCGAGATTCAAACGAAGTCGTTAATATTCCTTGATCACACCATTGTAAAGAGCGTGAAATTACGAGTCCAACGGTATGAGGAAAGGTTAAGTACGAGGTCAGAAAGGTTCAGTGTTTCGAGGGTTCTGGAAGCACACGCGGAGGGTAATGATTGGTGGATCGGGATATATCGCAGCTGGCAACAGTTGGTACACGTTTTGGGCTGAAATGACGAAAATACCCCCCATCTTTGTGCTATGACGCGTCAGAATGGCCTAAAAGGACAAAAATACCCTTCCCACTTAGTGGCTATATAATCACAGCAGTTGTACTCATTTAGGTGCTAGTTTTTTTAGTTTATTTTAGTTTTAGGAGTAGTGTAGTATAGTTTTTAGCTTATTGTAATCAAGATTTTGAGCTTATTAATGAAGATGTTTAAGGTTGGTTTTTATTAAATGCTTATTATTTCTTAATGCTTATTTTCTTTTTATGCTTATTCTTCTACTCTTTCTCTTCTTTTGCTTATTTCCAAATAAGCTCATGCTTATAGCTTATTTTTGGATCCCATCTCTTAAGCTTATATTCTAATAAGCTACTTCCATAGCTTATTTAGACTAGCTTATTTTATATTGTTTTCGATTTAGAGCTTTTCGAGTGAGCTTATTTTAGCTTATTTTCGATTGCTTATTTTTATTCAAGCTTATTTTTTTATATAGATCTAATCCTTAATCATACCCGATCCGAGTTCATTTGATTGAACACCTTAGTTTCAGGTGGATTAGATCTAAAAATAGTAGATCTATTATTTTTAGCTTATTTTCTAGCATAAAGTTTGTTGCTTTTTAATTCTAGCTTATTTTTCTTAGATCTAAATCTTTAAATATACCCGATCCAAGTTCACTTGATTGAACACCTTAGTTTCGGGTAGATTTAGATCTAAAGTTTTCATCTTTTTATTAGCTTATTGTCTTTAGAATAAATTCTAGCTTATTTTGTCTTAGTAGCTTAATATTATCTTGTTCATCTTAATCCTTATTTGTTTTAATGTTGATAAAATCTATCCAACTCTAAGGCCGGAGCTTAAGGGTCTTATAAGGTTGATAAATAGATAAAGTTTTGATCTTTATGATTTTTATGGAAGTAATTAGTAGATAAAGTTGACACCTTTATTTGCTAATTAGTGAAGTAGAAGCTTTTAAAGTGATAAGCTTATTTGTTTATTAAGTTTGTAAGATCGGGTGGTATTCGTTTAATTGCGGCTCTTCAGTTCGGGTTCTATTTTCTAATCTCTTTTCAATACTTAGAATAGTTTTATTTTATCGTTCCATAATATATTTGCGTATTTGATTTTTGCCATGCTTAGTGTAGATTTATTTTTGTCGTTAAATGCTATGTTTGTTAAATTGAATTTCGTTATGAGTAGTGAGTAAATAACTTGTGTTTGCTAAGTGATTAGTGATTTGGAATTTAAGTGCGGTTTTAAAAAGGTTTAAAAAATTAATAGTCAATTTACATACCGTCATTTACTTTTAATGCAATTTAAATACTTGTCATTTATTTTAAAAAGCATTTTACTTTACTTGTCATTTAATTTCTTGAAACTTGTTTTCTAAGGATTTTAATTCGTTAAACCTAAGCCCGCACTTAAGGAACATTTCACGTCACTTAGCAAGCATATTTGTCATTTATATCTTTTAGATCAATTTTAGTATAACCTTGTAGTTTTAAATCTTAGAATTAATATTAGTTTAATTTTTAGTATAAAAATAGTTTAAAACCAAAACCAAAAACTTTTATGACAATCAAGCTCGATTTACAACTTGAACGTAGATTTCCATTCACCTCTCGCCGAGGAAAACGATACCCGTGTTGATTACTTTTTATTCTTTCCTAAGAATAATTTGTATGATACTTAGCTTGCGTATACGTATATGTATTTTATTATTAGAGTTTAGGATTAATCATTTCTAGCTTATTAACAATATCAAATAACAGCTCAAATATTCTAGATTAAAATTTCATTTTGTGTTCTTGTTATGGTTAACTTTTGATGTATCAGTTCGGAAAGTTTATTTTCGTTCTTATAAAAAATATAAAACTTCAAAAATATATTTCTTCTTATTTTTATTTTTCCTTTTCTTTTATAAATAATAAAAATATCAAAAATATTTTTTATGTTTATTATCTTTATAAAAAAAAATTATTCTCCTTTATCCTCTTACCTCATTTAATTCTTATCTTCTTTATCCTCTTATCCGTTTAATTCTTCGACATGTCTTCGTATAACCATTTTGGTTGCTCGTGGTGTGGAGGTCCGTTTAATGGTAGAAACTGTCCGAGCTGTAGCAATGTAGGATCCGGAAATGAGTTTGTCTATGACCCAAATCCTTATTCTTATAATAAAACACCGAACTTCTTAAACCAACCTCTACAGCCCCAGTACGAGACATACTCGTGTGAGTTATGTGGGAACGATTCTCACTATGGTTTTGATTGTCCGCCACGGTTACCGCTTGTCTATGAGCAGGAACCGTGCTACAATCAAAACTTTAGTGATAATTATTATCCACAAAATTCACTGAGTTTTTCTCAACAATATCTTTGCTATGAAAACTGTAGGGGTCCTCATGAAAGTTTTCAATGTCAACCGATGAATCAAAACCACTTTGAGCATAATTCTAACTATTCTGGTTTTGACCAACCCCCGCAGTATTCCATCAATCATCAAGAAGATCTTAATCAGCAAAGGATAAGTGATGTGCACGATGGATGGGATAAACTAGAAGAGTCATATAATGAAATTTTCAACATGGTGCAATCATTTTATGAAATGGTAATTCAAAGAAAGCAGGCGCTTAATATTAGTACTATGTGAGCAAGAATTACGTGAACAAGAGCAGGCAACTCAAGAAAAGGAAGAACTTTCGCCGAACTTCGTTTTTCGTCAACTTATTGAAGAATCGTGGTGGGGAACAAAAGTTGTGAGAGCAAAAGCAAAATATAGTCAGAACAGATGCTAGATTTGCTTAAAATTTGTCAACAAAAGAGCTTTATTGTATTTCATATATGTTGGAGATCTAATTGAAAGTTTCTCTGAATTTCAAACTTCTCTTGATTAATTTGAATTCTCAACGTCTCAATAAGGAAGAGAAGGAAGTTAAGAATATCGCAGAGCCGACAGCTAAACGTCGAACTCGTATTACATCGTGTTTGCAGAATTTCAAAGTTATTTCTAAGGAGAGTACTATTCCTTTGAATAAAACACCTCAAATTTCTCTAGTTAATACATTCACACACGGATTTACCAACCGAAGAATATGAGACTCTTCATAATGGGGAATGAGGAAATTAGCATTATTTATAAAAAGGAATCAGGACAATTCATAAAGTCTAGTGTTGTGGATCTTTTCCATCCCAAGAGAGTGCGAGGATTCAATCCAGGAGTGTAGTAAGAGCGTTTTTCCTTTTGAGTGATTGATTTCTCTCCACATTTTGATGAAAATTCGTGACTTCTCTAACCTTTTTCGATTCAAATGATTTTACCTCTAGTGATAACGAGTTACTATCCGATGAGGACGTTCCGAAAGATGTTAAAATTTACTCGAACCCTCTTTTCGAATTTGACGACGAATATATCTCTAGTGACGTAAATCCTCTTTTTGATGAGGTGTTAGAGAACATCGAGAGTAAGGACTCTTATAAATTTCTAATGTTACAATCGAGTCTCTCTCTCCATCTCCTATCCTCGTTGAGGATAGTGACCCTTTTATGGAGGAGATCGACATATTTCTTGCTTCAGATGATTCAACACCACCGGGTGTTGAAAGTGACTATGACTCGGAAGGGGACATTCTTTTACTTGAAGAATTGCTTAACGATGACCTTGTTCCCCTTGCTGAGTATAATCATTTTACCTTTGACGTTGAGCCCGATACGGCCGTGAAGAACGATTTTGATGAGCTAAACGAAGATGAATGTTTTGACCCAGGGGGAAGTAAGATTGATTTTTTTGCAAATATTAAAGATGTCGATTACTTTCGCTTAATATTTGTCATTCGAATTTTTCTCCCGTGCCTCACCTACCCTGAGGTTTCTCCTTTACTTCTCTCCACCGGGAGTGAAGACACCATTTTTGACCATGGCATCTCCACTTAGAGCCGGTGGCATCTCATCGGGATAGAACTTTCATGTGCTTTAATGTTTATCCAAACATTAATGAAAGCCCGATTGAGATTTTCTCTTCCATTTGCTTCCTCAAGGACAAAGGAATTCGGGGTCGAGTCAGGCTAAAGACTCGGTGAACAAAAATAAGCGCTTCTCGGGAGGCAACCCGTGTCTTTTCTTCTTTCTATTTTTTTGATTAATAAGTGAGTGTGATTTTATAGCCCAAGTGTGGGGGCGTGTTTCTTTCTTTGGTATGTGGTTTTGTTTTTGCAGGATTCCTTAAGATCATGAAGACCCGTGCTTGTTTTCAATTCTCCAATCATCCGGTTTTCGATCTTTTACTTATTTTGGAATCCTCAATCCTGATCATGTATATATATTGTGTTTCCCCTTTCACACTTGGAATTTTTTTTGCATTTGCCTTTTTCATTCTTAAGTGTGGGGGTAAAACCCGATATTTTTGAACATTGAGGCCAATGTTCAATTCTAAGTGTGGGGGGAGGGGATTTCTATTGAAATGTGATCTTGCCTGTGCCTTGCTGTGTCCCTCGCAACCCCGTTTTGGCCAAAATTTTAAATTTTTAAGTCTTAATATCTAGTTTATTGTTCATGTAAAAAAATGTTCAAAAAATAGTTAGTTGAATAAATAAAATAAAATAAAAAAATAGTTGACACGAATGTAGGTTTTCCGTTGGTGAGAATGAAAAGTAAATTTTGATCCGACCGGTTTTATACCTTAGCTTTCTCCTTAACATAAATAGATTGATTTTTGTGATCTAAACAATGATTATAAGGAAATCTAAAGAGCTCATATGTATGTAATTTTGCGCTTTTCCTCCCCCGTAAGACTTCTAATTTGACTAATACATACGTGCATATCTTTGAAAATTAACATAATCAACTATTTTTGAATAAAGAATGTAGTCGATATCAATAAATTTAGTCTTAGTTCAAATTTATATTTGAATTTTCTAAAAATGTATTTTCTCTTCGCAATTAATGTTGCAAATAAATAAATAAATAATTAATAAGTAGAATAAATATCTTCGCCAGATTACTTCATCGTGTCGGAGGCGTGGCCGATGTTGAAGTCTTCATATAAGGTGGGGGCCGGTGTCATAATAAGTAGAATAACCTCTTGTCGACTCGCTATCGATGTGGCTTCGAGATAAAAGGCACCGTGTAAATAGTAGATTATTGCAAAAAAAAAAAAAAATGAATGAAAAAAAATTAAAAAAAAAATGAAAAAAAATATATATATAATAATAAGCCGAGGTCGAAATATGTTTGCTACATCGTGTCGAGGGGCGTTGCCGGATGTTGTAATCCTACTTAAAGGACCGAGGTTTTAATAATTTATATTGCATATAAGAGGAAAATTATTTTTATTAAATTTAAATATGCTTCTTTCACTAAGACAAATTCTTTAATGATTTGATTTTCAAATAAGATATTGTAAACGGGAAACCTTAGAGATTTTGAACCGAAGGGCCGAGTCCCGATACTATCTCCGTGAAGTGTCAAAAGCCCGGTCACTAGCCGATCAGGCTGGGAATGTGCCGAGACAAAAAATCGCAACATGGATGATCTCGCCTTCAAATCCAATCTTCTCGGTGGAACGTGAAACATAGTTTTTTGCATAAACTTGATCCCATGGTTGAAATACAAAATATGCACATTCACCATAATAAAAAGAATAATTGTCAGTAGTGAAAAGTTTGACCAGTTACAAATACGAGTAGTGTTAGCATCCATAACTTGTACTTAGCAGTGATTTTCGTTTTAAGCTTATTTGGGGATTGTGAAAAGTCAAGGATGACGAACATCCTATTCTTCAGCCATTTAAAATAAATTATTATAAACTTAGTTTATCTTTAGTATATTATTAATAATGGTTAAAACGGGGGTGCTTGCAAATGAATGATTTTTGAACCTTTTATGGACATTTTCAGATTCTTGTTTGATTGGAGGGGGTCATAATTAAAAGGAGTAAAGTTATTTATTTTCGGGTATTGTTTTTTTAACATTG
Source organism: Tanacetum coccineum (assembly GCA_026074375.1). Lineage (NCBI taxonomy): Eukaryota > Viridiplantae > Streptophyta > Magnoliopsida > Asterales > Asteraceae > Tanacetum > Tanacetum coccineum. The sequence continues at coordinate 15,581 of BQNB010000944.1, forward strand.
CGTAGGAAACCAGTCTTGGTTTAGTATGGGGTGGATTTGATATTGCTCGGCTAAAATATACAATTTTGTACCCCGTAAAACACTATATAAGGACTAAAAACACTTAAATATAGATAATTATGTTGCAAATATGTTTGTATTATGTTTTTATGTCTTACAGGTAAAAAAGATTGAAAACGAAGCAAAAACGGTAATTTTCGGGTGACTTTCGACGACGTTTATCAACATTTATCGAGGTCGAAGACGAAGTTCGTGAAAATCCCGATCACACCATTGGAAAGAGCACGAAAAAACGAGTCCAACGGTATCGGCCTTTTATATTTAAACCTTTTGTATTTGAACCTTTTTCGCCAATTTGAACCTTTTAGTTAATATATAAAACTGAACTTGTCAAAATGTGCTTAAGTATATTATGTATGCATATATATTAATGATGTGCCCCCATAGCACAGTGTTATTGAGGCCTCTCTGAGTTCCCACTCGAGAGGTCTTGAGTTCGAATCTGTGTTAAGGCTCATTATCCACGTGGTTGACACGTGGATCCACGTGGCGGACCCGAACCAGACCCGACCCGACTCGACCCAGCCCACGACCCGACCAGACCCGGCCCACGACCCGACCAGACCCGGCCCACGACCCAACCTGACCCGGCCCATACCCTAGAACCCTGACCCGCCCCAACTGTATGAACAACCGCTTTGACCGAACCGACAACCACCATTGACCGTGTCCGGCGTGTGTCAACGGTGGTTCCGTCCAGCCGAATGAACACAGTCTTGACCAGCCGCCGTTGACCGTTGGTCCGGCGTGCGTTGACCGTCTATAGACCACCGTTGACCGCCGTCTATAGAGACCACCCGTTTTGACCGGTGGTCCGACGACGGTTGTCCGGGTACGGTATGACCCGGGGGGGGGGGGGTATGTACAGTGAAAATCATGTGGCACCCACATCAGGAGGGTGACACGATGGCCAGCTTATAAATGAATGGTGGTCAGATGTACAGTACCAGGTTACTGTAGCAGTACGAGTGGGCAAGACCACAGTCATTACGAGGTACTGTAGCAAGACTGCTGGACCAATCAGAGGATGACACGTCACTGGCGTGTGTCATCCGAGGTACTGTATTCCACCGGGAGTTGTTGATACCGACTCGGAACCTGAGGAAGAAATTCGTCTTGCTGAGAATTTGCCGTATGATAATTCATCTCCACGACCGCCATAAGAACGTAATTCTAAAATTGCTGATACGATTGTTGAGTCTCTCTCTCCACCTCCTATCCCCGTTGAGGATAGTGACTCTCTTATGGAGGAGATCGACTTATTTCTTGCTTCCGATGACTCGATGCCACCAGGCGTTAAGATCGACGACTATGACTCGGAAGGGGTTTCTTGAAGAATTGCTAAGCAATGACTCCACTCCCCTTCCCGAAAATGAGTCATTTTCTCTTGATTATTTTGATGATCCATCTCTTCCCCGTCCTCCTCCGGAACCACCGGATGTTGAGATTTGCTTTAATTTTAAACCCGATGCGGGCGTTGTTACTAAGAAAGTGGTGGGTGACATTTCTGAACACGATGTTCCTATGCCTAATCTTTTGCCCACCCAACCCACCCTTTGTCCAGTGTTTGACCTTTTGCTCCTATTTTCATCCGAAAACGAGGACAAAGTGTTCAAACCTGGTATTTTCTCTTCTCCTTTCTCATCTCATCGGGCCAAAATCACTTTTGATTTTTCTGAACGCCCGATGATGATTTCTGGAGGGGACATTCCTCACTTGGATGTCCCGTATCTCCATTTCTATCCTCCTTGACCAAGCTCAAGTGTGGGGGATCGAGTCAGGCTCAAGACTCGGTTAACAAAAATAAGCGCTTCTCGGGAGGCAACCCGTGTCTTTTCTTCTTTCTATTTTCTTTTCTTAATAAATAAGCGTGTGATTTTATAGCCTAAGTGTGGGGGCGTGCTTCTTTCTATGGTTTGTGGTATCGTTTTTTGCAGGATTCCTTAAGATCATGAAGACCCGTGCTCGTTTTCAATCCTCCAATCGTCCGGTCTTCGATCTTTGCTTATTTTGGAATCCTTAATCCTGATCATGAATATTATTGTGCTTCCCTTTTCACACTTGGAATTTTTTGCATTTGCCTTTTTCATTCCTAAGTGTGGGGGTAAAACCCGATATTTTTGAACATTGAGGCCAATGTTCCATTCTAAGTGTGGGGGGGATTTCTATCGAAATGTGATCATACCTGTGCCTTGCTGTGTCCCGCGCAACCCCGTTTTGACCAAAATTTTAAATTTTTTATTGTTTTATTATTATTAAAAAAAATTGTGTGTAGAAAAATGTTAAAATATAAATAGTTAGTTAAAAAAATAGTTGACACGAATGTAGGCTTTCCGTTGGTGACCCGACCGGTTTTATATCTTAGCTTTCTCCTTAACTGTAAATAGATTGATTTTGCTAATCTTTTATACAAGGAGCTATAAAACGCTAGTCTAGCTTGAAAAAGTCAAGACTTTGCAAGTTCCCATAATTGATTTTAAATATGCGAAGTTCAATTTATTTGAGTTGAGATTGTTGCCAGTCTATGTGGACTGTTATAGTGCCAATTTTAATTCATTAGGCTAAAAGTATTCATGGTTGCTTTCTTAGAAATTTTAATGTGAAGAACAAGAAATGGATGAGTAGGTATAAGTTTGATACTAAACATAGAATAGTTGGATTTTCTTTAAGGCCCATGAGTGTCTAATTGTGGGCTTTTCTCCATTAGATTGTTTCTCACCGTTATATAATTGTTTGCATAAATAAAGTTTCTTTAGTTTTTGGATTATTAGTTTTGATCCTTTCTGTAGAAAGTCCATATGGTGAATTAAGGTACACATCGAGGTTTTCAGGTGTTGTGGGGGAAAATAGACTCTAGGACCATGGACGGCCTCGAATACCGATGTGGCAATTGTTAAAAGGCCCCACAGGACTTGAAATTTAGCTATAATAATAATTATGTAATAAATCGAAGCCGAAATAAGACTTCTGGATCATGGTCGGCTCGCATACCGATGTGACAGTCGTTTAAAGGGTGGAGGTAATAAAAATAATAATAAAACTGTGGGCTGAAAAAAGTTTACTGCATCTTGCCGGCTCACAACCGATGTTGCAGTCTTCAAAATAAGGCACATAGTAATAATCTGAGACTGATAAAAGTTTGTTGATCTTGCGGCTCAAACGATGTGCAGTTCTAAAAAGGTCAGGAAATTATCGAGGTCTGAACTTATGATTGATGCTCTTGCGGCTCACAACCGATGTTGCAGCCTTCTAAAGGACTGAGGTTTAATAATGTTACAATAATAATACGTATAAAGCCAAATTTCGACTCCGTGGTTATCTAAATAAAGCCTCCGTCGCTGGACTCGTAGTTGAGTTGTTTCGGATGAAATAAAAAGGATAACCTCTAAATCATGCGAAATTAGAACCTTAATGTGGACCTTATTCTCACCATATCGACTCTTTAGGAAAGGATTTCAAACTAATTGTGGTCTAAACCGGGTTTACTTTATAATTATAAGGACATAATTTATTTGTCACCAATAATGATAAAAAAATCTTTAGATACAAAATTAGGAATAAGGGAGGAAATGTAAATACACAATTAGCTTTTATGAATAGTGTTAGCATCATAACTTGTATTTTACAATGATCTTGTTTTTAAGCTTGGCTTGGAGAAGTGAAAGTCGAGGACGATAAAGTTATCCATTTGGACACTTTTTGTGCTTTTTGTTCCGTGATCCTAAAAGTTATCAATGAATAATGAAAGCATTATATTATGTCACACATGAATAAGTTGTAAGTTAAAAATTATGAAAATCATAAAATAATAATAATAATAATAATAATAATAATAAAATAATAAAAATAATAATAAAAAAGGGTAAAACACGGGTGCTTGCGAAATTAAATGATTTTTGAAACCTTTTAATGGATCTTTTTTGTTCTTGTTTGATTGTGAGATGTTATAAGTTAAAAAGGGATAAAATTATTTATTTCCGAGTTTGTTTTATTTACATTGCGTATGGGACCAGCAATGGCTTAGTGCGGGGGAATTTGATATTTGCTAAAATATACATCTTTTGTACCCCATAAAACACTATTAATCGGACTAAAAATGCTAAAATATGCTTAATTATGTTGCAAATATGTTGGTTTGGTATTTTTTTTTTATTTTGCAGGTAAAAGGATTGAAAACGGTGCAAAAATGGGAATTATCGGGCTCAAAATGGTCAAGTTTAATTATTACTCAAAGCCAAGATGAAGTCGTGAAAAATTCTCGAGCATACCAGTGGGAAGAACGCGATATTACGAGTTCAATGGTGCTTTCATCTTTTGTTGGGCCGGCCCGACACCATTTATATGGGTCGGACCTGCAACTCTTGGCCCAATTTCAAAATCAAGCCCAACAATCCAACGTCTGCTATGTAAATTCACAAATGGAAAAGTGGGGATATAGGGCAGCATATCATGTGTGGCAAGAATTAATTCATTTTAATTCACGTGACAACGCACTTGTAAAAGGAAGGGAAGTGAAGACATGTGACATTCTTTATTTCTTTCTCATTTCAATTTGAAGATAAAGTGAGGTACGAGTATATGGATTAAACACGCCTCTATGTCCACATGGAGTATTTTTAGTGGACGAAAATGGTTTTGTTTGCTGGCAAGGCCACGTGGCATTCACACATTGGAGGATCTAAATTTTTGCAGTACGAGGTTGTTACTCATACCAATCATTGGCAATTATGCACCTTCGTAGATATTTCTTACAACCCCGCTCCTCACAAGAAAAGACTAAAATACCCCTTGATCTATAACTCCTATTGGCTGTCTCACTAAAAGGACTATTTTACCCTCACTCACTCTTGGCTATATAATGAAGACGCACACAGCAGTTGTAGGAGGTGTGTTAGAATTTTTTTTAGTTAGTTTTTTTAGTTTATTTCCAAATAGTGTAGGATTAGATTAAGTAGCTTATTAGGATTATTGATAGTGCTTATTTTTCAGCTTATTGTTGCTTATTGTAAAAACAGCTTATTGTATTTTGAGCTTATTTTTTTAGTTTTATGAAGATGATGTTTGTTACTTGAAGTGCCTAATTTCTTTTCTACTTTTCATTCCAAAAGCTTATCGAAACTTAAGCTAACTCAATTAGCTTATTACCTAAGCTTATTTAACCAGCTTATTTGAGATTAAGAAATAAATTGAATAAGCTTCTAAAGAGCTTATTCAATCTATCTCTTGTCCTAAATAAACTTCGGTTAATAAGTAAAAATAATAAGCTTGTTCTAGCTTATTTTAGTTTTTAAGCTTTTCGTTCATCTAAAAGCTAAATTTATAAACTGAATAAGCTATTTCATAGCTTATTTCAGATTTGTGTTAGCTTATATATAGTTTGCTAGTAATTCGATTTAGCTTAGTTTAGCTTATTTGCTTATTAAGTTTGCGATCTATGGTTTAGTGCTTATTTTAGTAAGTTGTTCGTGGTTTAAGTTCTAACAGATTCGTCCCTAGTTTGATTGTTTGAAGATTGCGAGTAAGCTCTTATCAGTTATTAAATGTCTAATCAGCTTCAAGTTTGTTTATTGTTAATCTTAGTTTGCGTTTTGCTTAAATACTTACCTCGTTTAGTGAGTTAGATTTCAGCTTTGAAAGTGCTATTTCAGTTTTTAATTTAGCTTATAGTTTCGTCTCATAGTTGGATGTTATGATTACTAATTAAGCTCTTTGATGTAGATCTCCGCTTTAAGTTGAAATAACATGAGAGTTTATTAGAGTTTAGGGTTAATCATTTCTAGCTTATTAACAATATCAAATAACAGCTCAAATATTCTAGATTAAAATTTCATTTCGTGTTCTTGTTATGGTTAACTTTTGATGTATCAGTTTCACTATACTGAACTCAGTATGTAAGTTCAAGCCCAAATTATAAAATTAGTATAGGCCTTGTTGGGTCTTTACTGTTAAATCAGATATAGGAATTCGTATATGAAATTTATGTTTAACTGTTTTTATATTAACAGTTTATTTATGTTTTTGAGTTTTTGGTACCGGTCAACTCATGAGGCGTGGAGCTTAAGGGTTTATTTAGCTAGACCGAATTTGATTATTTGTTTTAGCTAAATAAATCGGGTGGTTTTCGTTTAATTGCGGCTCTTCAATTTGGTTCCATTTTCTATCATTTTTCAATTAATTAGTATAGCTTATTTTTAAAAATGTTATGTTTTGCTTATTTTATCATTATGAGTAGTGAGTAGTTTTAATTAGTGCTTGTTAAGTGATATAGTGATTTGGGAATTAAGTGTGAATTTTAATAAAATGGCTTAATTAATAATTAATACTTTTTAAGAGATTTTTGTCAATATAAGCCAATGCTGTGAGATAACTATCTTTTCTAAAGATATTAATTCGTTAATAAATCTTAATTCACACTTGATGAACTTTTCACATCTCTTAGCAAGCATATTAGTCATTTATCTCTTTTAGATTAATTTTAGTATAATCTTGTAGTTTTAAATTTTAGAATTAATATTAGTTTAATTTTTAGTATAAAAATAGTTTAAAACCAAAACCAAAAACTTTTATGACAATCAAGCTCGATTTACAACTTGAACGTAGATTTCCATTCATCTCTCGCCGAGGAAAACGATCCCGTGTTGATTACTTTTTATTCTTTCCTAAGAATAATTTGTATGATACTTTGCTTACGTATACATATATGTATTTTATATAAATATATATATTATATATCTGAGGGTTGTATTTGATTAATATCAAAATGAATCCTACCTTGGAAGGTGTTTTGCTATGAAAGATTTAGGTAAAGCTGCATATATTCTTGGAATCAAGATCTACAGAGATAGATCCGAGGTAATAATTGGTTTGTGTCAAAGTGCTTATATCAAAAAAATCTTAAAGCGATATCACACGAAGAATTCCAAACATAGAAGTATCCCCATGCAAGAAAAGCTTAGATTGAGTAAATCAGAAGGTGCCTCAACACATGCTGAATTTAGGAGCATGCAAAATGTTCCATATGCCTCGGCTGTGGGTTCTATTATATATGCTGTGAGATGTACTCGCCCTGATGTTGCGTTCGCTCAAAACATAACAAGCCGATTTCAACAGAATCTAGGTGATCTTCACTGGACTACTATTAAGAACATTCTGAAGTATCTCAGGAATACTAAGGACATGTTTCTAGTTTACAAAGGTGATATAAAATGAGAGTTCAGGGTTTCTTGCTACACTGATGCTGGTATCTGGAATGTTGAATGACCTCAGTCTCAGACCTGGATATGTGTTCGTTTTAAATGGAGATGTGTGATTGAAGAGTGCCAACAAAGCATTTACGCTACATCACTGCAGAAGTGCGTATTATTGCTGCCTATGATGCTTCTAAGGATGTCGCTTGGGTATAGAAATGCATTTGAGTGGCTAGGGAGGGTTGTGCATTGCATCACTGGGGTCCATGATGTAGTCTTCAATGTCAGCAATCCTCTTTGTGATTCTGGCAGCATATGTATTGACCGGTTTTGCCTAAGTGTATGGAGGGAGTATCTCTAAACCACTAATATCAACAACCCCTAAACCACCACACATACTTATGGGCAAAGACAGTAGCAGGTCAATACATATGCATGCCAGCTCTCATCCTCAATCAATCTTCCAAAGTCAATACGTCTCCTACATTCCCCCTATCATTGCCCATCCCCCACCCTCACTCCCATCCCTCCACCCCCCACTCAGTGAACCCCCACACCCACACCCCCCAACCACCACCACTACCATCCCACACCCCCCCCCCCCCCCCCCCCCCCCACCCCCCCCCTTCCCCTCGAAACTACACCTTCTTTCTTTACACCCTTTATCGTACAATCTTTTTATTTATTCAAACCCTACTTCCAGTACTTTCCGAGACTTCATACTAGAACCTTGTTGGGTATATTCCAGTACTAGCTCCATCTCAGTCAGCACTATTCCTTATTATTCTTTTTTCCTTTTTTGACTGTACATGACCTAAGGACTTCTACACTAACTTAGTGGATTGTCCCTGGGCAGATCCTCCGGTTCTGGGCTCTTGATCATTGGAACTTGTACCTAACTTACCTACCTATATCTTCGATAGTAAAATTCTATGGACAACTTATTTGGTTACAGTTCCCTTCCATAAAACCAATTAAAAATTCAATAAAGGTACTTATGATATAAATATCAAGCGTTTTGTACTCATTGTTTTTCCTTTTTTTTTTTCAGAAATGCTCCCCTCAAAAAATATGTTGCATTGGTATTCGGATTTTGTTTAGCACGTTTGGGCGGAGTATACACACGAGTCTTAATAATCACATTTTATTATTCACATATTTTAATCACATTTTCTCCCCTTATCAAAAATTTTAAACCCTTTGACATTTTGGATATCAATTGATTTAAATATGTTATAAAAATAGGAGAAAGTGTGGCCAATTTATTCAAAGCGTTTGTAATGAAACATATTTTTAATGGCTCCCACTCAATCGTTGAGGGTCATACATAGATTAATCCTACACATTAATCATCAAAAGATATACTACTTATTACTTATATTGTACAAGATATATTATTCACAATAAGATAATATTGACCTTAGTGTCGGATAGTGACGATGTCAACTTGTTTCTGTGATCACTTGTAGTCAATATCTCTTAGTCGTCTATCCGACAAAGCTTTCTAGACTATCGAAGATTCTCCCTGATCTTTGGTCTTTTCGCCAAGTCACTCGATAAAGTCTTCACTCCTTCTTTTGTCGTCCTCAGTCCATTTCCTGGTCTCCATGCCCTTATTGAATTTGAACAGCCTAAAATCTTTCACCATGAAATCTAGCTTGTCCCGAATTCTCATCAACGTTCCATCGCTAAACTTGTGCACCTTATTTATTCTCATCATCTTCTTATTATCATCCCTGTCTCTGTAGATTACTGCTCTTGGTTTGTTGACAATGGTGTAATCTTCTTTGAAGAGAAAGTCAGATGCGTCCCAGTTAGGTTGTTCCAGATTGAGCTTTGTTTGATAGCTCTCAACGCCTAGCTGCAAGTCTTCCACACATTTCCTGATGACAATGTTTCTGATCCACATGTTGACTGCGGTGTGTAGATTTAACTTTGTTGACTATAGGTAGTTGGTTGAGTTGTCTTGAAGTGAAGCAGAGGAAGAAATAGATCTTTAAAATCATTTGGATGAAGATTTTTGAATTCCTTTTCCGAGATCTTGTACTCTTTGTAGTCAGCTCGGCGTAGAACTATTTCTCTCAAGTAGTTGTATCCGTATCTTTTGTAAGTCTTGATACAGATCACACTGAGAATTCGCATATGGGATCTGACTGCATCACGATCTGAGGGTTCACGGTGTTTGTTGATGTAGAATTCCTTTCTTCTAACCCACCAATGTGTTATGCCATAAGCTGCACTGATGTCATAATCGCGCTCACTTTCAACCCACAGAGACGGAACTAATTCTTCAAGTCCAAAGTCTAGGTATCGAGCGGCTTTGAGCTTGGATATGGATAAGGCAGTTTTTCATTCTTTGTCACCTGAAGAGGATATGTAGATCCTTATTGAAGGAATAATTGTAGTGAATCAGATACCTGATCCATGGTGGTCATCTAACGGGGCAATGGTTCATATACATTACGCAGAATTTGATGGCCCTCAGGATTAACCAAATCAACCTTATCAGTCAGCAGCTTATAACATTCATCCATCTGAAACTGAAGAGAGACGCTGTTTTTGTGAAAGGATTTAACCAAGTTGAAAGTTGGACCTTCCAAATCAGCTTTGCAGAGCTTCTTCTTTCCTGTTCGTTTGCAGAACACAATTTGATGAAGGATCGCTATATCACCCGTTTCCTTTGAAAGCGTGTTCTCCTCGGAGGGTCTTGATACGTTGTGGCGTATACATTTGCCCCAGTGGTTTCTTTCTGGTTCTGGGTAATCATTTTGAAGGGAATGGGTCCATTCTGTTCAGGTGTGCCGGGTCTGTTTCTGTCTGGTATTGGACTGAACCATGATGTTGTGGACTGAAACCTTGAACTTGAGCTTGCGTTGTCTTCTGAATGCTGAAATCTTGTTCTTCATTTGTATTTGAATGTCATCAGAAGATTGTTCAGATTGAGGTTCGGACCTGGGCATTAAAGAGCCAGAAGGAGCATCTCTTGTGTCAGTGATTTTCCAGGCAGACGATATTTTTACGTGTGAGAGGCGGTGTTGTGCTTGCAGAATGCATCAGAATCAACTTGTCTTTGTACTTTGCTCAGAATTTTAAAAGGAGGTTGAAGCCTAAACCCAGAAGCAACCTGATTGTGGTCTTCTACTTTATGTTGACTACCTGGTTTGATCCAGCTGGGAGGGCCTTCATTTTATCATCACTATCATGCTTTCTTTTGTGGTCTTTAACCTTGTCAGCAACTTCCTTTTCCATGGCATTTTCATCCTCTATTAATGCTTCCATGAGAGCATGATATAATCTATTGTTGGCAGGATTTTTGTTGGCTGACTTGTTCTCATGGATGGTTTTTTTGAAGAGAAGCGGCCTTTTTCGATTAATTTCTTTAAGTGCCGCCGTATCGGTAGACTTGATAGTATATGTTGGCACATGTTTCTGCTCCTCTTGTTCTCTTTTAATTATGAGAATCTCTTCAGGACTCTTTTCCGATTCTTGCTTCCTGCTTGATTTAGGAGCAGGTAGCCTAGAGTATTTCTAAATTAAATCTTGCCAAGTGTGTTTCAAGAGCTTAAGAAGTGATCACACTTTAGTTTCCTAGATTCTTAATCTAACAACTGTAGGAATTAGATTGAATAGAAGCCAAAACAACATCAGAGTGATCAGTCTTCTTTACTTCAGACATATAGTGTTCCAATTTCGCGACTCTTAGCCGAAAGGGCGATGAATGGAGTGATTTCTGGGATAGTTGTGATGATTGTTGTAGCTTCTGTGTTGATTAGTGGTGCGTTGACCTGTGAAGAAGGTTTAGGAGATAGAGATATTATTAATGGAGTAGTCACTGGATGAGCTGACGTGTTGGAAACAGTATAACGGGTTTTTTTTTTTTTTTTTTTTTTGTTTTTTTTTTGTTGTGTCCTACTCACCACTTTGTTTTTTATTTGATGACTCGGATCAGGCATGATGGAATCAGTCTCATCTACAACATTAGTTTTCTCCTGATCATCTTCGGTTGGTTTGTCATTAAGAAATTGATCCCCAAAGTTGTCTGTTTCATCCAGATTCTTCATTGACGATAGAGTCGCAGATGAACTTTTCTGGATCTTACAAAGATGGACATGTTCGTCCAGTTCTGCGTTTTAGGTTTTCATGTACTTGGGGTAGGCTGTAACAGTAGAAAGTCTTCATCCATGTGTAGGGTTTGGTTCCAGCAAGAGCCACATGTTCTTTTCCAGGGCCTGAGTCTTCTTGCATGGGCTCAAGGTTTGATCCAGCTAGAGCCTCATGTCCTTGTCGAAGGTCTGATCTAGCTTGGTTTTCAGTACGAACAGATATCCTTACTCCTGATGTGACTGTGGTCGAAGTAACTTCACCTTGTTCTTTGTCAACTTTAAGAGCAGTAGCTTCTGTTCCACTTTATGTTCGTTTTGAATCAGTTGTTGATGAAGATTCATGGACCACTTTCTCTGATGTATCATCTTGAGGTTGAGAAGAGGGTCCGTTGTTCGAATCATGAGGTGCTTGATCACGCCTTTGAAGGATAAACTGATCCGTAGTTCTTTTCTTCTTTGACAGATCTATTAGTGAGTGTGCGGCTTGCTCTTATATTACAATAGCCTTTCCCTTTCCGTCTACATCTGGGAGTCTTTGTATTTCCTCAGCAACCATGTTCACGGCTTAGCTACTCCTTTCCGACCGGGTGCTTGGACGTTGCGGTAGATAGGAAGGATCCAAGCTAAGCTTAATTTGCTCATTCTTAGGTCCGCATCAGCCTTCACCTTCCTCCTTTTTCTTGATGGCGCATCCAAACTCAACTCTTGGCCAGTTCAAGAGCACGGAGCATCACCTTCTCCTTGAGGTTCGGTTTTGTTGGCTTCATCTCTTCATAACAAGCGAAGGCTTTCCTTGCGAACTGTTCTTGAGGGATGTGCAGTGATCTTGGACTGGTTTCTTTTAAGGGAGACTTCTTAGGTAGTTTGGATGAAGGTGGTTTCTGTTATTGCTGACAGGTGCTGGCTTGGTTGGCTAGCACTGGGAAGTAGGCTTTTTTGGTTTGTTGCACGCTTTGTTCCATGTTCAGATTGCTTGCTTGCACTCTCTTGTGGGGTTTTCTTCGTATTCTTTGCAACTATTTCCAGATATTTTAGATGGTACGAAGATTGTTGAATTGCTTCAGTAATCAAGGGTTTGGGAATTACCATTCCAAACACTTCATCTGTTTCACCTTTAGGGATAAACTTAAGATTTCCTAGCAGAAAATCATCTCCTGGAAGATGACGAGGAGACTCGGGTCTTCTATGTACCTTGTTGGTGCTCCCCTAATAGTAGATTATCATTTGTAAACGGCCCTGTAAGCAATGAGGAGGGGAACTGCTTTCTTCTTAGGTGTCTTTCAGGGGTTGGGGGTGGGGGGGGGGACTGGCTTTATGATGCCTTATGTGAGAAAATGTCTGGATTTCCTTGAGTAAAATTCTTACCCACACAATTCTTGCTATGATCAATGTTAGTTTTTGTGACGATGCCCCACAGCATTTGCAGAACTGGGTGTCTGGGTTTGTCACTGCCAGATGTCTTTCCGGTTAAGCACTGGTTGATCAGGGAAAGAATTGCTCTCCATGGCTGATATACATAATTCACACGTATATTGGAGACAAATTCTACAGGTTCAGGGTACCCCAGCTGATTCACAAAATCAATCACCGTGTCACCAGTCGGAGGTAATTCAAATGGGTGAGCTGGGTCGACAGGAGTGATATCTAAGGCCTTTCTAAGAAGATCTACACTTAGATTGACCCATTGTTCATCAACTTGACAGCAGTAAACCCCAGTCTTCTCGTCATACTTCATAGTGTTCCAGAACTGCTGAATGTAGATAGCAGGAACACTAGCAGAGGCAGAGAAAGCTCTAAAGAAGTTGGTGTTACGCAGGATGTCCACTGATATCTGAAAGATGGGGTTCTTCTGTATCTTTTGTGCATCGAACAACAGATTGCTTTTTCCGATTTGTAACTGCAGTAAGCGATTGTGTAAAATCTGTTCATCTGTTCATAATTGGGTGCTTACGCGGGAACATTTTGTTTTGCCATCATAATTTCTGCATAAGAGTATTAACAAAGAGGACAACATTGGCAGAGATAAAGATGATGTTAGGAGAACGTTAGGTATCTATTATAAGTCATGTCATTGCGCGATTGATTAAAAAGGAATTACTCTGGATGTGAAAAGCAACATATTAGGACACAGGTTGCAGAATTATCCAACAGGATCAATTACATGTTAACTAAGCCCGGATGGGTGTTAGAAATGTAACTTGGTCATTAGAATGGGCCTCGATTGATTGACGGGCTTAATGGGTCAAATTTCTGAAAATAAGCCCAAACGCCGCCCTAGCAGTTAGTCAACACGCCGTGGGTAGATTGAGCAAACCGGCACGTGGAAAGGGCACAAACCCGTGAGAATATTGTTCCTAATAATATTGATGAACCGCGCTGTAAATAAAAAATTTGAAATGGGCGGGTGATTATTTTAATATTATAAAATATTTGAACAAAACGCTGGTGGGCAGCGGTTTACCTGCTCGCGAAATAAATAATTACAAATTTAGGGTCATCCGCCTTCATCTAACGTCGAGTGAAGCAACTGCCTCAGTTAATAAATAAATATCGACATGGCGGGTTGATCAATTTTAATAATAAAATATTAATTTGAAACAAAAAAAAAAAAACCGCCTGCCATGTGGCGGTTTCCCTAAATTAATAAAATATTATAAAATAAACGCACAAGCATCTAAGCAACTCGCCATGATGAAAGGGACTACTTATGAATCAAAAAACACCATTTCATTTGGAAACCTAAAACACACCTAAAGCATTCCTAATCTTTCATACCGCATCAGTAAACACACTTGCCAATCAACCTTAACCACAATCAAGCTTATGACTTTCTAAAGTCAACCCGCCACTAGAAATCGCCATGGGCACACAGATGTTGCAAAATGGATAAACGATATATATAATTGATCACAAGCCCATTCCGCACCTTTCCCCTCAATCAATTAACATTTATACATACTTATTTAATTTTTGAACCCTAGATACAAATTCTTAAGATTTTACTCATTTTAGTGTGATTCACTTCGATCCTATGATCTATAGATGAAATAAAGGCAAAGAACTAAAGTTTGATTGATACCTTTGGTGGAAAAAACACATGAAATTCAAAGATTGAAGGAGGTGTTCATTGGTGGCGCGTTGCGATATATATATATATATATATATATATATATATGTGTGTGTGTGTGTGTGTGTGTGTGTGTGTGTGTGTGTGTGTGTGTGTGTGTGTGTGTGTGTGTGTGTGTGTGTGTTTATGTTTGACCAGATTTGAACAAGTTTGTCCAAAGAGCAACCCGCCGAGCCTTAAATACCCATTCTTTGGAAATTAACAGATTCAGTCCCTGAGCTTTCTATCTTCTTTAATTTCTTTGTCTAAGTATGGCCAAGGGTAGAACGAAGTTGCATTTGTACAGAATGAAGTTCTGATTTTAAAGAAGTTTCCTTTCTATTTCGGTCAGAGATAATTATTCTCATTTGTTCATCAATTTTTCGTTCTCTATCAGTTAATTCAAACTTTGCCCATTTTTCATACTTCCGACCAGTTCCTTATATCTCGCAAGTTCAGAGGTCAATGAATCATTAACTACTTTATATGGCTTATTTGCTAACCTACTTTGTACACCCTGTTGAACACCATCTTCATGCATTTCATTGATAATTGACATTAATGCATCATTTTGTACAGAAGATACATTACTTTGTACAACATTTTCTTTGTTGTCCTCCACATACTGATTATACAGAATAATATTACTATCACTCGTATATTCAGCATTAGAGTCAACAACGTAGTTGTGTTGCACATCATTTTGCATCTCGTGTACTTCATGATACTCATCCATATGATCTACAAAGGTATCATGATCCTGTACCTCAAACGGAGTATTCGAGTCATATGATGGCCTGGCTTTATCGTAGATTGGATATTCAGATGAAAGATTTACCATGAACATGGTCTGTATATTAGGAGCCTCATCAATATCAGAGTTGAATGCATCACATTGATCAGCTTCAAAGATATGATCCACATTGAGTGCCAAATCTTTCTCGGGTGGATCATCCACATCATCATCAAAGTTGTTGACCTGATCTCCTGCAAGAAACAACAACTGTTCTTCATCCAGTACTGCACCATTTTCCTGGGCTTGCATAAGTAGCATCTTGTCCTTGAAGTAGTCTAAATCCTAAAGTCGCTTTGGCCGAGGACATTCTCGTGCTATGTGCCTGAGTCCATTACAGTTGTAGCACTTAATGGGTTTAGCTTGACCAGGATTCACATTGCCACCTCTGTTCTGACCTCCAGTATTCCCAGCTATAACATTTCCTCTTGCATTGTTCCTCTAAAATGGTCTTCCTTGATTATTCGCATTGTATCTTCCAATGACATCTTGAACCACAACTCTGCCGTCTTGAACCGTAGCTTTGTTCCTTGCATTAGAAGACGTTCTGAGTTGATTGTTTATTTGAGGAAGATGTGATTTGTATGATTGAGTGAGGAGGACAAGTGTGCTGGTTAAACTTTCAATCAAGTTTTCAGTTGAAGAACTTCCCGAGTCCAGTTGAAAGTTATTAGCAGGAGATGGTTCATTTAAGGATTGAGGAGACATGGATGATTGTGTTGGATACTACTGAACTGAGGCATTAGACACTAGTGCCAAAGGATCATTAGTTGGTTGAATGAACCTTTCCATCATCATTTTATTCTCACTAGCATGTACCTCATGTTGCTTCAAATAGGCATAAAGCTGATCAAAGTTAGACTCTTTCAAACCTCTGTTAAGTTTGACTTCAGTTATGAATCTACTCCACTCAGGTAACATGTTGTTCACAAACTTAGAGTTAAGCTGCATTCTGGGCATGGTCATCTTGATGTTTCTCATGTCATTAATGAGCTTCGTAAACCTAACATAGTATACGTGAATGGTTTCTCCTTTGATTTGACGGAAGTGTTCAAATTCATCGTATAACTGAGATTCTCTGGCATCCTTTGTTAACTCCGAACCTTCCAGAATCATCTTCACATTGTCCCAAATGTCTTTGGCGTCAACATAGTGGTTGATGAGTGTGTAGATGTCTTTTGGTATACCTTGAAGTAGGATATTCGTTGCACGAATGTCAGCTTTATACCTTTCCTTTTCTTCAGCAGAAAGGTCTGTAAAGACTCTAGCACGTTTTGGACCTAGTTGAAGTGCACCCTCAGTTTCTTCAGCAGGAGTTTGTATGAACATTTCTATTTGAAATGGACCTTCAGTAATCGATTTTATAATGTTCTCTCCATTATCTTTTCCCAGACAATACAAACGAATGCGTTGTTGCCAAGATTCAAAGTCTGTTCTGTCAAGCATTGGTGGGCGTGTATCAGAACTGGCATACTGGATATCTTCCGACATGTTAGACATCTTGTTTTATTATGATATGATATGTTTTGATCGATCAATGATTAGTGAGTGTGCGTTAAAAGTGGTGCAGTTAACGTATTTGTTTTCCGTTTTAGAGTTGTCAAGTCCCAAGTTTGAAATATTCCAAATGTCAAAGACAGTAGCTCAACTCGCCGCCAGAGGTTATCAACTCGCCACGAAGTATTAGAGCAACTCGCCTCGAAGAATAAGAACAAACCGCCGTTGTTTAAAATAGGCAACTCGCCGTCAAAGGTAAATAGCAAACCGCCGTCAACAGTTTTAAGCAACCCGCCGCCTATTTTTCAAACCGCCAGCGTTTTGTTAAGAGAATTGCTATTAAAATATTCAAACCGCCGCAACCTGTTCAAACCGCTGCCTATTAATAAAGCAACTCGCCGCGTAAGATTTGAGCAACTCGCCTCCAATTTAAGCAACTCGCCACTATAGCAAACCGCCGTGTGTGTCAGACAGTTGGCCACCTACTATTTAAAATATTCCTTTTAACCAAACCGCCACGAAGAATATCTGCCAACTCTCCACGAAGAACAACGAACTTTATCACTTAAAAACACCTATAAAACACCATTTTGAACGATTTCTCTTGATTTCTTTTGCACAACTCAGTACTACAAGGCTATAGCAACTAGTAACACCCAAACTTTAACATAACAAACATCAAAATCCAGAGAAAATCAAAAACGAGCTACTAACCTTCAAAAGTACACTTATTGATCTAAAACAATCAAGAAATCGCACATACACACGATCTAATCATCCCATGTGCTCTGATACCAATTGTGGTATATCATGAATCATAACATGGTGACGATTCTTGGACTTGGCTAGTTTCTAAAGAAAGAAACACATGAGAGGATATTTTCTAGTGAGAGAAATATGTGTAAAATATGAAAATGAATAAAATGACTAGCTACCTCTTCCAAAGTTAGAAGAGGTATATATATAGTTCTTACAATAAACCGGAGATTAGTACCTGGTTAATTACCGAAAGTCATACGTTAAACTATTAACTACGAGCTATAATAAACAGTAAAATACACGGGGTGACCGAGTCTTTTTCTAATACCTAACAAGCTTTATAATAGCAAGGATTATGTGTCTGGAGTAGAAATCACGAGCATATTCCCTATTTACAGTAAATCCATAGAATTGTTGACATTTTCACCCCCATGAGAGATGCCCCATAGTGCATGTTTGTCGTAGAAAAATTGGCACTTTACTCCACATCAAGTTTGGGATGAAGTCTTCAATCCATTTGATGTGTCCATAATCGGCAGCCTTTATCTTTATCACTGAAGTTGCATAAGTTCGACTTGATTCACCACCACTTAGATACGCAAGGTCGTTGTTGATGAAGTGATCAAAAGGTATTACTCGATGACCTCGTGAATTAGGTATCAATGGTAAGGGCTTGCGAAGATCATCTGGATATAGTTGTCCTTCGGGGTTGTTCCAGTCTAGTTGATCAGTAGTTGCTTTGCAGACTTCTTCAAGGAAATATTCAAGTTCCACCAGACTCTTTCACGAATCTTTCATTAACTCGTATGTTGGACCGGCTAATAATTCTGGTGTCAGAGTATCAACTTTGAGTCGATTCATCACGAATGCTGAGAAGTCTAGATGAGTGTCCATCAGTTCATTAAATAACTCACGAGGATCTTCATTCCGGGCTAAAGTGCTTATCCAAGGTTGAACTGGTCCATGTATAGTAGGCAAAGTCTTGTTCCAATAACGGTCAGGATTTAGAGGTTTTGTTGGTTTTTAAAACCAATCATGATGCTGAGTGGTCTCATTAACAGGTTGATCTTCAGTAAATCCTGTATCGAACTCCTGATGTGCGGGTTCTTTCAAGTCTTCGACAACTTGTATTGGTTCTTCTGCTTGAGCAGACTTGCAAGTAGACTTTTGATGAGATTTGGACCCTTCTTTAGACTTGCCAGTTGATATGGAAGTCTTCTCCTTTGGTGCACTAGTTGACTCAGGTTCTTTTCCTGCTCTTCTTCTCTTGGACCCTCGCTTTGATCCAACGGAGGGTTCTTCGTCTTCATCCTCATCATCTCAACATCTTTTAAACGTGACAGTATCTTCATATGTTTCAAGGATGTCTTTGTCAGTTTCATAAGCGTCAACCAATGCTTTGTAGAGAGTCTTCTGCTGAATTGATCTGTCAATTGATTTGTTATTCTCCATCTTATCAATGTGAATCTTCTTCAACTCGAATTAAGAGAGGTTTGCTGCTACAACATGGGATGTCTTAGCTTCATTGGATGAACGAGTCAGAACTTCAGCTTCAAGGTGGTCATTTATGAACTTCTTAATTTTCGGCAAAATCTTGGAGACTTGTTCTTTAACTTGTATCTTAACTTGCTCCTTGATGATTTTCTTCATATTTTCATCAATTTTATTGATGAAATATTCATTGTAAGCTTGAGCTTCGGTTCTAAGTTTGTCTGACTGAAGTTGTACAACTGTTTTTACGACTTCATTTATCTTGTTGGCAAGGTACGTATCAACAATACCGGGAATTGAAGAAACTGCAGTAGCAAATTAGTTTGTTTGTTTGAATTCCGAGAAGTTGTCTTCCAAAGCTTTAACTTTATCTTCAAACTTAAATAAGGAACCAAAGGTTGGAAGATTTTGTAGGGAGGTACTTGGAACAATTGTTGGTGTGGGAACTGGTGTTTGTTACTGAGGTTGAAAGAGAGGAATGGGTGGTGGAGGAAGTGTTGTTACATATGAAGGAGGAATTTCAACATTCGTTGTGACGGGAAAATCTACCAGAGAAGTTGACTCAGTGTTCAGATTAAGAATGGAGTCAATACCTGTATCCGGATTATGGATGAGCATGTTAGAAATGAAGCCTGATGATACAGAAGAACTCTGCTGTGGAACTTCAGGAGTGGCAGCTGTTATTATCACATGAGTATCTTCTATTACTTGAGTACCTTGAACATTAGTCTGTGGAGCATCTATCATTTTAGTATCTCTTCCCTCCAGATTGACGTTCACGTCCCTGTATAATTCATTCACGTCGTCCTCTTCATTTGTCCCCTCTTCATCCAGTTCTTCTCCCTCAACATTAACTCCTTGAGTTTCTTCATCATATGCTTCATCATCAAGCCACTCTTCTTCTTTATCTTCTTCATCTTGTCTTTCATTTTCATCAAAAGTAGACAACTTGGGATGAACAAAGTCGTCATCATCATTGTTTGATTTAGTCTATTCATTGTCATCATCTTGATCATCATCACCTTCATTATTAGCATTGTCATCATTTTGATCATCATCGTCTTCACTCATATTCACTTCATCATCATTGTCTTCGTCACTAGACTTCCAAGAAATATGCTCATCATCAGAGTTATATGTAGGTACATCGGGAACCCCTCGTATAACACCAGTTCCTTCATTTGCACCTGAACCGCTGGCATGAGAGTTGTGAGTCTGTATCAAGCTCCTTTTGGTGGCCAGTTTTATCTATTCAGCCTCAGACAATGCAACCTCAGATAGCACATTTAAGCCTTTTTCTTTTGACGTTGTTGTTGTTTGCTTCTTCTTGACAGGTTTAGCCACCTTTGTTAAAGTCTTGAGTCTTTTGCCTTTAGAAGCTTGAGCAAACTTCTTCTTGGGAGATGATTCAGGATCAGCTTTATTCTTTACATACTTAGGTTTTGGAATCTTCTCACCAGTAGCATAAGCATGATAAGTCTTGTAAGCTTCAGACTCCAACATGGCTTGGTTGGTCAAGTGTTGAGGAAGAATAACACCGTATATCTGTGTGTCCTGATGTTTAGAGATAACTCTTATTGTGGTGAACATGTGGTCATCCCTGACAGTGTGCCAAAACATCTTGTTTCTCCTTGGTAATGACTGATCCTTTTCCATGAAGTAGTCTACAATGACTTTGGTGAATCGTGGATAACACATATCATTGTTCTTCTTAAAGTTCTTGTTCTCCACTTGATACACCAAGTCTTCCCACAGTAGGTAGACATAATCAACATTCTTGTTATGATACATGCCCTAAAGAATTTGAGCACGTGACAATCAAAGACTTTCCAAAGCAGTAGTTTTTCCACTTAGACACTTATTGATGATAGCAGCAAATAATCTCCATGGTTGATGCATGTGATTAACATTGACATTAGATAATACCTTTATCTCACCAGTGTGTCCAAGATCTCTAATAAAAGAGAGAATTTCCTCTTCAAAAGTAGGATCTTCAAATTTCTGACTTGGGAGTTTAGGGAAAATCTGGAGCATATCTCTGAAGTTGTCAACGTTAACAGTATAGCTTTTGTCATTCATCTTGAAACGAAGTGAAGAATGATGTCTGGAGGCAGTGACCTAGAACTCTTGCATGTAGATTTCTGGTACATCAGTGATCTTAAATGCTTTGTAGAAGGAAGTGAGTTTGAGAGCGTCTAATACCACTTGAAGAGTAGGTTCCTTGGAATTGAGATTGGAGCTTAGTCGGAGATTGCATTTCCCTATCTTAAGACGGTTAGCAGGAGCGACTAAATCATCATCCAAAGCCTTTTGCTGAGCTCTTGTGATATCCATGATTCTGCTAAGAAAGGATCAATACAGTTTATGTTTGTACAATATACTATAGAGACCTTTTAATTGAGCACTTTGTGTTGATTCATGATGCGAAAATTTCTCAAGGATAGGGCACTCCAAGACTTTTAGCACTTTGTAAGATATATCCTTTAAATGACAACTTAGATTGACAAAAATGCTTAAGGAATGAAGGAAACTTCTTTGACTATTTAGGAATCGAGTTCTTTCTAACTAGGTAGAGAATTTTGATATCCTAAGCCTAATTTTAGTTAACCTTGTTTTTCCTCGCAATTAAGCCAGTTTAACTTGATTAGAGATTATAATTAACCAAATTTAATTAATTCCCTAAAACAGGTTTTAAATTGCCTTCTAGTTGGAAAATTGATCTTAAGTGTTTTTGGTCTTGAGAGATAAACCGTCTTCTAATGAACACTAATAGATTGGTTCCTAAAGAAAAACAAACAGTTGTTCGGTTCCTTAAGAAAAACTAGTTGTTCGGTTCCTTAAGACAAATTAGTTGTTCGGTTCTTAAAGACAATCTAGTTGTTCGGTTCCTCAAGACAAACTAGTTGTTCGGTTCCTTAAGAAAAACTAGTTGTTCGGTTCCTTAAGAAATATTAGTTGTTCGGTTCTCAAAGGAAACAAGTTGTTCGGTTCTCAAAGGATGACTAGTTGTTCGGTTCCTTAACAAAACTAGTTGTTCGGTTCTCAAAGCATAATTAGTTGTTCGGTTACTAAAAAGATCAAGTTGTTCGGTTCTCAAAGAATCTAGTTGTTCGGTTACTAAAGAGAACAAGTTGTTCGGTTACTAAAGAGAACAAGTTGTTCGGTTCTCAAAGAATCTAGTTGTTCGGTTTCATATGAAAACGAGTTGTTCGGTTCTTTAAATTTCACAAACATAAATTCACACTTGATTCTTTAGCATTTTTATCATTAAAACACAACATATATGCACTTAGTTCACACGAATCACCACAAAAACAACAATGTTCGCATAGGCACTTCAAACCGATTTCGAATATACAACATTATGCATTCATTCAAGATTTGATACAAACAAGTATATGATATAGACACTCAAACACATTCAAG
This sequence comes from Tanacetum coccineum, assembly GCA_026074375.1. Lineage (NCBI taxonomy): Eukaryota > Viridiplantae > Streptophyta > Magnoliopsida > Asterales > Asteraceae > Tanacetum > Tanacetum coccineum. The sequence goes on from BQNB010000944.1 coordinate 38,003, forward strand.
AAAAAGGGATCTAGCTTCTTATCACAAAACCCACAACATTTATACATCAAAATACAAAAACCTAAATTTTCGCACTTAAATTTGATCATAAATCATTCATATGTTATCCTTTTACAAAACTGAACTAGACGAGTCTTCTACACACCAATGCCATCAAAACCCCTCAAACAATTTGAAGATTTACACACTTTTGATTTTGAGAAACCCTAATTCAAAAATTAGGGTTTTCGAGTTCAAAAATGTATGAAATCGCAATTCCTTTAAGGTATAAGATGTTTAGGATGTGGTAGAACAAGTTATTAGTTATACCTTAAGCGTGATATCAACTGGAAAAGGAGAACAATAGATGGCGATTCGAATGAGGGAGAGGGAGAGGGAAAAATTATTTCAAGTGAGTGTGAGTGTGTGTACAGGTGACGGGGTGGGTGGGGGTGATATAAAACTTTTGGTTTTTGTCACTTTCACCCCCCAAGTTACATATCCTTTTTAATAAGTTTTATTAGGCAAATATAGTTTAACAATTGGCACACTTAGTCCCTAATGTTTTAACTAGCATACCTAACCACTTAATTCACACTTTTACTCCCTAAAGGCATAAACACATAACATATAAGGCACATATAAGCTAAACTTAACTAACTTTCCTTAAGAATGATATTCCGTTATTGTTTAAAAACCTTTTCCCTTTAAACACATTTTTATTATGAAGAAGATATTTGACATAGTCTCCCCCTCAAACACTGACCCGTTTTCTATTTAAAGAGCTGTAGTCGTTGTTTGAGAAGTCGACTGTCTTTGAAAAGCATTTTCTAATGACTTAATGTTTTATTTGTGAAAATCAAACACCATGAAATAAGATTTCTCTTATTTTAACACATAAGCGCACTGACACGTACACTTATGGATATATAGGAAGCACGGGTTGTGTTGCAAAGTAAACACAACTTTGCATGGTCATTGAAGTAGACCATGCCCGAGAATAAATTCCCGTTATGAGGTCAAGTTTTCTTTTTGAAATACTTGCCTTTAAGATGATGATCGGGTTGCTATCTGAAATAATAGCAAGCCATTTTTGGCATGTTTTGAAAACATTTGGAACTTCTGCTCGAACTTCATTTATAGCATCGTATCATTATTGAATGATATTTCTAAGATCGTAAATGTTATCGATTTTCAGAAGACATGCCATTATTACCTCTTTTTATATTTTTCTCATTTTTTTCTTAATTTTTTCTTTGTTTTTATATATTTTATATTTTTGTATTTTGTTTTTATAAAAGTTTTCTGAAAATGAAAAATCTTTTTGGTTTTTATGGTTTATAATATATTTACATATTATACAGGATATTTGAATAGGTACCACCACTATTCTTCAGCTTCATCTGCCAATAGTTTCAGGGTCTCCGGCGTAAAACTTCGCATTCCCAACTTGTTGATAAGAAATTCAATTCTTTCTTTGCCAAGTGCTTTAGTGAAGATGTCCGCCAGCTGATACCCCGTATTGACAAAGTAAAGCTCTACTACTCCGTTCTCAACTTGCTCTTTTATGAAGTGGAATCTGATGTCAATATGTTTTGATCGAGAATGTTGAACATTGTTGCAGCATAAGGCAATAGCGCTTTTGTTATCACAGTACATTGGAATTTTGTTGAACCCAAGGCCATAGTCGGTAAGCTGTGATCTCATCCAAAGGACTTGAGCACAACAACCAGACACAGCTATATATTCAGCTTTCGTACTGGATATCGCAGCACTTTTCTGCCTTTTTGATGACCAGCTAACAAGCCTATCTCCCAATAATTACATACATCCAGATGTACTTCGTCTAGTATCTTGGCAACCCGCATGATCAGCGTCTGCATAAGCTGTTAGAGCAATAGAAGAATCCTCTGGATACCAGAGTCCCCTATTAACAGTTTCTCTTAGGTATTTAAAGATTCTTTTTACAACATGTAAGTGCTTTTCAGTAGGCTTTGCCTGATACCGGGCACACATGCATACAAAAAATGTAAGGTCTGGTCTATTGGCTGTAAGATACATAAGGGTGCCAATCATTCCACGATAGTGTGTAGGATCCACGGCTTTCCCTTGTGTATCTTCATCCAGTTTGGATTTCTCCACCATGGGAGAATCCACGGGGTCACTAGATTCCATACCATATTTTTTCAAAGATTCTAAAGCATATTTAGACTGGTTTATAAAGATGCCTCTAGGACTTTGTGAAATATGTAGTCCTAGAAAAAATGATATTTTGCCCATCATCGACATCTTAAACTTAGAACACATTATTTTAAAAAATTGGTCACATAGTTCAGGTGTAGTGGACGCAAAGATTATATCATCAACATAGATTTGTACCAGGAGAATATCTTTGCCTTGTCTTCGGATGAACAATGTGGGATCCACGGTTCCTTTAGAGAATTCCTGAGAGAGTAGAAACTTCGACAATAGATCGTACCACGCGCGAGGAGCTTGTTTCAACCCATAGAGAGCCTTCTTAAGCTTATACACATGATTCGGATTGTCTTGATCCACAAACCCGTCCGGTTGGCTGACATAAACTTCTTCGCGCAGAATGCCATTCAAGAATGCCGTCTTAACATCCATTTGGTAGACGATCATATTCATGTGAGCAGCATATGCGAGAAAAATTCGAATAGCATCAAGTCTAGCCACTGGAGCAAAAGATTCCTCAAAATCAATTACCTCTTCTTGACGGTAACCACGAGCAACCGAGCGAGCCTTGTTCTTTAGAATTCTGCCCATTTCATCAAGTTTTACCTTATAAATCCATTTTAAAGTAATGACCATCACTTTATCTGGACGTGGAACGAGTTCCCAGACTTTAAGACGTTCAAATTCATTAAGCTCCTCTTGCATTGCTTCAATCCAACATGCTTGAGTTAATGCATCTTTATAGTTCTTTAGTTCAACTGATGTGAGAAAGGCATTGTAGTAACAAAATAAGGCTTGTTCATGAAGTTGGAGTCTTGTGGAAACAGGTCTTTCGAGTTCACTGATTATGTTGTCTAAAGGATGATCCTTGGTCCATTTGGTAACGTGTTCTGAGTGAGGAGTAGCAGTATGCATAACAGTAGGAATAACATCCGAAGAAGAGGATGCTGCAGAATCATTTTCTGGAATTGGAATACCAAAGAACGGATCGTTATTCATGTGTGTAACATCTAAGTCATGATTGTCTTCTTCAACATCGTTAGGAATGATAGGAGATTGAGTTTCGGGTGTTGTTTGTGAGTTACTAGGTGATGGTGCATCTTGGTCAACAGTTGTTGAGGAAGGTGAACCGGTTGATGCAGCGGGTTCTGGAGCTACTACTTCAGCAATTGGAGCAATGACTTCAGGGGCTGGGCGATCAACACTTGATGGAGGGTTGAGTAATTCATCAAACAGTGGTTGAAACAAAAGATCCCAATCAGTTCTTGAAGGTGGTACAAACGGTGTTGAAGGAGGAGGGTTTGGCACGAGTCCTGAACTGATTGTTGCAGGAGTCATTTCATGAAGTGCGGGTCCTAAACTGCTGTGTTCAGAAGCCATCGCTGTCAGCTCATCAAAATCTACATGAATTGTTTCGATGATTCGTCTGGTACGTCGGTTGTAAATTCAAAATGCTTTCTTTGTAGGTGCATAGCCAATGAAAATACCAATATCAGCTTTCGGTTGTAACTTACCCAAGTTCTCACTATCATTCGTCGGATAGCAGAGTGCACCAAATACATGGAAAAACGATAAGTCAGGAAGTTTGTCATGTAAAAGCTCATATGGAGTTTTACCGTGACGAAGACGTATGATGGAAAGATTTTGGGTGTAACATGCGGTAGCAACTGCTTCTGTCCATAAGAATAACGGAGCTTTTGCATAAATCAATATTGTGCGGGCAGCTTCAATTAGCGTACGATTACGTCTTTCAACGACACCATTTTGCTATGGAGAGCGAGCAACAAATGTTTCATGAGAGATACCAACCTTCTCATAGTATTTACGCACAGTTTGATTAACAAATTCTGTTCCATTATCTGTTCTGATTCGTCGGACAGGCACTTTAAGCCGTACTTGGATCATCTTGAGAAACTTGATTATGAAATCTGGAGCTTCATATTTTGACCTTAAGCATTTTACCCATGTAAATCGAGATTAATCATCGACAATGATGAGGATGTACTTCTTTCCATTAACACTTGCGACACACATTGGTCTACAAAGATCCATGTGCAAGAGATAGAGTTTTTCTTGGTTGGTGTCTTTAGATTTAGGTTTATGGGGTTTCATCTTGCTTTTTTCCATTGCACAAGCAAAACACAGATGGTCCTTTTCAAATTTTAGCTTAAGGAGACCTCGAACAAGACCGTGTCTAGCTAAATGGTTAATTGTACCAAAGTTCAGATGAGACATGTTGGAAACACAAAAAGTGTTGGTCACTTCCAAGTTGTAATAGTCTTAGCTCGTAGTTAGTGTAATGATTAGAATAGTAATCTAGTCCAGCCCAAGACCTATGGGAAGCCCATCATAGCCCATGGGCCGGCTATCTATGTACTATATAAACCCTCTCCTAGCCTTGGAGAGAGGTTGGTTGTTCCATTTGTAACATTTCATCATAATACACTTCATCTATTCCATCCATTCTCTATCTCTAACATCACAACCCACATCTCACTCTTGTTCTTGAGTTGATCATAAGATTACTAGAATTATACAATTGGTATCAGAGCCATGGAGTGGTGTGTTTAGTTTTTGTGTTTGATTTGTGTTCAAAAACCTTTATAAAGAGCAAAATAGTGATTCAAAATTTTTTGGCTTAAAAACCTTAAAGTTTTCATTTTTATTGTTCCTATAGGGTTAGTAACACTAGTTGTACAAGAATGTTTTTGCTAAAAACCATTAAAATTGTGTCTTTTTGAGTTTTGAAAATTTGGGTTTCGTAGTAGTTTTTTATACCTTGCTTACCATTCTTGCTGACCAAAAATGTCATGAAAATGACTCAACGTTATTTGCTGTTTTCAAACCACTTTTCGAATCATTTCAAGTGAGTTCCATGTGTTCAATGTCATCCAATTGGCGATATAACAAGGTTTTTCTGCATCGTGACAAATTTTAATACTAGTCTAGCGTTTTTTCTCACAGATTTTGAAAACATCTTTTAACTTTTGTTTGAAAGCTCTTTCATTTGATTAAACTATGGGGACCTTTTTTAAACCAGCTTGACACAACCAAGTTAATGATGTGTGCATACACAACGGACTCATGATAAAATCTACCCCCATTGGTGGGTTGTTATTTTAATCTTAGTTTTATCATGGCCGATGTTGTTGTGGCTGGCAAATGTCCCAAAGTAATTGACAAAATTTTATCTTTATAACCATAAACGACAAAGACTTTTTCATACATATATTTGCAAGTTTTTACGTTGATGTGCTCAGACTCTATAAAACTCTTTCGAACGAAATGACCCGCTTCATATTTTGCCAAGAACTCAGGTTCAATCCATTGTGCGGTAACACACATGTAAGAACCGGGCAAATTATGAGGAGCGAACCATATGTCCGTTGTTAGGTTGACCATAGTATTTAAATTAGCAAAACCATCAATTGTTGCTTGTTTAGCCGCTACCCATAATTTCATAGCATCACGTTTTAAGGTTAGTATACTTTCTTTAGAACGACCTTTACATGTGTTAGCGCGGTTGCATAGTGTTCTGGAACACTCTCGTTGTCTGTTCGTTTCTGTCGAAGTGGTTAATGGTACCCTCTTTGAATCACTATCCCGCAAAAATTGTTCACGTAGATAATCCGGATTGTTCATGAAAACTTGCCCATTCGGTACCCATTCCGTCGTTTGCCCCGCTTCTGGGTTCTGATTCTGCTGGTGCATTGAGTACTTCACAATGAGGATGACTAATATGATTCTTCAACGTCGTATTGGAACCAACCGCAAAGAAATGAAAGCAGAACTTGCATTGTGCTTTTTTATGACCGTCGGTCATAATGCACATGTTGTAGTCTTTCCAAACTTCTGGATTTCGACTGGTTTGTACGATTTCACGGATTTGCAGTGCACTTTAGATGAACCAACCCACGGTTAGTAGCTGAGCCAGAGGCGGGTTTCACTTGCCATTGAGGTTGGATATGTTTTTTTTTTGTCTTAAGATAGATTGTTATGAAGGACTTGATTGTTGTGATAATGGTATGTAATATAACAACCTTATTTATAGTAATAAGAAAATCTGGTATTCTATCATGTTATCCACAAGAAATCTATATGGATAGAAAATATCTGATAAAGTAATTCCGGGTCCCCTCTTTTATCCAAAAAAATCGGTTCGGTTTCCTCAAACCGGTCCATACAACCGGTTCGACAAACGGTTCCAAAACCGGTAGTCATAAACCAGGTGGAATACCAAACAATGTCGAACCGTTTCAAACGAGCGGTTTGACCAGCGGAAACGGAACGGTTCGGTCAAAAACGTGTTTTGACCGGTTTCGGTTCCTCGGGTTCAAACCGGTTCCGGTTCGAAAACCGGTTTATTTGTGCACCTCTACTTGGAGGACCTAACTTGTGACTCTCCAAAACCTTTTATCCTGTTAACCAAAAAACACACTTTCCCGCTAAACCCCTGTTTACCCCTGTCACTCTCAAACCTCGTTCACTGTTCATCCCCCTCCAAACATGTCACTTTCCTTACCCCCACCTCACATACATCCAAGAACACCTTGGCAATCCTAAACAATTCTATTGGACAAGGGATAATTACAAGAAACGAAGGGCTTTGATCAACTGGATTGGGGAGCTAGGCAAGGCAAATGGATGGCTAAAGATTGTCTTTTGAATCTTCTCACAAAAACAATGCACACTCCTTGGACTCTCTCTGAAGAAACACAACCCAAGACTTGAAGACTTAGTATTTATAGGGCACTAGTATAGCTTATTTATTTTTTGTCGAATTTTAGTGTTTAGAAGGCAAAAGCTTGTATTCACAAAATTTGTACCATTTTCTTACTGTCTTTTAATCTAATTGTCTTTTAAATATCTTGTCATTTACATTTCTGTCATTTTAATTTCTTGCACTTTAATTTTATGCAATTTACATGTTTTCTTTAATACTTGTCATTTATCTTTAAATTGTTTTTTTAAATACTGTCTTAAGGCTTTATAAAAGTTTTTGAGTCATTAAAAACTAATATATAAGCTTGTTTTAAATTCTGTCAAAAAAATCAAAAATCACAAAAATTATAAAAAAAGAAGAAATCAAAAGGAGCATGGTGAATATTGGAAGGCCATGGGTTTAGAGCTTATGGTAAGCACTTAGGAAAGTTTTATAAGCTTTTTGGAAAGCTTATTTCATAGCCTTAAGCTTGGACCCCTTGTAAGTTTTCCATTTTTCTCATTTTTTGCATTTTACTATTCAAGTGCTTATTTTTGCTTATTTATTTCTTATTCTTGTTATTTACTGTCATTTATGTTTATTTGTCCATTTTTTAAGCTTATTGGACTTTTGGTTGAGTTTTTACTTAAAACTGCCCTTATTTGCTTAAATCTGCTCTTATCTATTTGCTTATTTTTGTGCTTATTATTGTTTGTCTTTTTGCTTATTTTAGCTTAACTTTTATTCGCTGCTTTTTATCTGTCTTGCCCAATCTTTGCTTAAATCTTACCAAATCAGTTTAAAATTTGTTTTAAAAAATCCTTTAAGGGTGTGTTTGGCATCGGTATCCCCAAAGTAGGTAAAAAATTGGTTTTAAACCAATTTGGGTCACTTTTGCCCACTTTGCTTTCTTTCACAAAGCATCATTTAAGTGGTTATTTAATCTGATTTTCAAGGTTGTTTAGGTCTTTTAAGCTAGTTTCAAGTTTTTTCTAAACTAAAAGGCTTTTGAAGCTGTGGTATCAAACAGTTTCATAATGTTCCTTTTTGATTCGTTCTTTTCACATCTTTTTGAAAACTGTTTTTTTAAGGTTGTGTTTATGTGTCAAGTGCAGTATTAGTAAGTAGTAGGGTTAAAGTTCTTTTGGTTTCCTTGTGTTGTATTTTCAAAACGTCAAATTTTGTTAAGTAACTTTTTGTGTCAATTTGCCTTTTTAATCTCCAATTTTTCATGCTTAGTAAAAAAAGTTGAATTAGTCTTTTCTCAAATTTTGAGCATAAGCTTACTTATTGGTAATCTTAATCTGTTTTCATTTATTTTTCAAATTTGAAGCTTATTTGTCTAGCTTATTTATAATAGCCAGCATATAAGCTTTTGCTTTGCAAAAAGTGAAATTAAGTCATTTTCAAGCCCTTTTTAACTGCTTATTTGTTTTCCAAACTTTCATCTTTTTGCTTTTCTAGAAAGCCAATAGGCCACTCTTCAAGCTCATATAAGCCATTAAGCCCCTAGGTCCCTCTAAGTGCTAAAAATTTAAGCCAAAAGTGACCCTAAGGACTGTTTGTATGCTGTTTTGCCCCAGTTTGCTTATTTGACTTATTGTTGCTTTTCTGCTTATCCTTGGTGCTATTTCTTGTTTTTATTTGCTTATTAGGGTTAGTAGATAATCTGCTTTTGCTTCTTTTCATTTTTCATTTGCTTATTTTGCCCAGTACAAAGCATAGCAGTTAGCTTTTCTTTAGGCTTAGATAAAATAGTTTAGAATCTGTCACTTTTTGATTGCTTAATTTTCTGCTTATTTTAAGTTTTTGTAAAAAAGTATCTTTTTTAAATTAGCTTATTTTTACCTGTTTTATAAGTTTAAAAAAAAGAAAAAAAATATTTTTACTAAAAAGAAGAGGCCTAGGCTCGAACCCTAGACCTTCCCTTTCATACCAACGCCCTACACACACACTCTACTAACCAACTGCCCTTGGGTCTTTTCACCTAAGGGTTTTGCACAAAGAATTCTCTTATTCCCTTTTTAGCCCATAAGCTCGAATTTGCTTATTTTCGGCTGATTTAATAAGCCACCTTGCACCATTTTATTTTTCTTGCATCCAGCTTAACTTAAAGTACTTTTCAGAATTTTTTCACATTTTTCCAGTTTAATTTACTATTTTTAATCATTTATTTTCTTTAAAACAAATTTTAATTCATAAAAAACTATTAAAAAGTCAAAAAAATATAATTCTTTTAATTTTTTTTATCATTTTGCACCTAGGAAAAATAAAATTACTTTCGTAGGGTTATTTTTCAAAATTTCAATTTTTAAAGAACGGGGTGTTTAGGTTTTCACATTTATTGCTTTCATTCTTTTTCTTCGTTTTTCAACTATTAAAGCCCCCGTTTTAGGATTTTCTTTAATATTTTTTTTTTAATTTAGTTATTTTAGGTTAGAAAAACTTTAAAAATCATTTAGGGTTTAATTTTTGATAAATTTAGTTTTTTTTTAGTCGCGTTTTTACGTTTTCGTTCACGTTTTTAGGTTTTCACATTTATTGCTTTCATTTTAGGGTTTTAATTGCTTTTCCTTGCATTTTAATTGTATAATTAGGAATCCAAATCTTCTTTTGCCCATTCAATCACGCGATCACCAAAACAGTCTTCTGTTTTTTCAATTTGCACCTCGACGGGATTACGACTTCGGGTAGGTTTTGACTGGGATGTGCTTTGGATAAAAACAAATCTTTAAAAAGTCTTTGAATAGCTTTCTATTGATTAAAAATCCTTTTATTCTTATAATTTATATCTATTTTAATATACGTGTTTGGATTGAGATAATTTTTGGCGCCGCTGTCCTGGGAACGGTTGTTAATCGATTTAATTTTAAGTTTTGAAGATAGTTTTTGTAAAGACCTTCCCTTGTGAAGTTATTATTCCCGTTTGTGAATATTTTCTTTATTAAAAATACTAAAAAAAACAACAAAAAATATTTTTTCATTTTTCTTTTATTAGTATTAGTATAAGATAAGAAAAAATAATTCAAAAAAATCATTTTTTAAGAGAAAGGGTAAAATCAAAAAACATAAAAAATTGTCCTTAATCAAGAAACAAAAATCATCATCAATATAATTTTGCATCTTGTGCATATCATAATATGTTCCCGAACAAAATATTCAAACTTGACCTTTGTGTCTACTAGCGACGTACGGCCCTCAAGGCTTTAAAAGTTTAATCAAACTATCTAAGAGGGGTATAAAGGGAGGGTTGTTCCGAGGAACTAACGACCTAAAGGTGAAAGGTTTTTAATAGCTTCGCGTGAGTTTTTTTTCCTACTCTCCGCTCCTTTTTTTGAATGCTTTTCTCTTCGTTATTTTTCGTTTTTAATTGTTTTTATTAAAGTGGCTACCCTGGTGGAAGACTTGGGTTAGGGGGGACGTGGGTGGAGGGGCGTTGGTGAGGGGGGGGGTGGGGGGGGGGGGGGGGGGGGTTGGGTGTGGAGGTTGGGTGTTGGGGGGGAGGGTTTGGGTGGGGGGTGGGGGGGAAGGGGGGGGGTGGAGGTGGGGGGGTTTGGGGGGTCGTGGGTGTGGGGGGAGGGGGGGGGTTGGGTGGTGGGGTGGGGGTTGGGGTGGAGTGGACAGAGCATGGTATGGTTTAGGTCCAATTATTTTTTTTATAAAATAAAAATTGGTGTGAAAAAATTGTGAAAATTTAAATTGCTAAAAAAAAAAAACTAGTGAAATATTTTGGTGTGAAAATGAATGTGAAAATAATAAAAATTGAAAAAAAAACCAAAAAGATTTTTTCCTGATAATCTGTGTTTTGTTTAGTTTGAGTGTTATTTGCAGCATAACTCGGTTTTTTAAATTAAACACAAAACGCGTTCTTCTTTCTAATCCTCGTTGGTAATGATTCGGCTATACAACATACCTCATTCTAACCCGAATAAGGTCGTTTTTCGGTTGTATGTTAATCTATGTCGTTGTACGAGATGCATCGTTCGTATCATAAGTGTAGTAGTTGGAGTAGTTAAGGGGGTGGGAGACGCGGGTTTAGTTGATTCAAAGGTTAGGGACGGGGTGGGTCAGTGCGGAAACAGTTAGCTCAATAGTTTAAGTGTCGCAAAAGCAATACAGAACGCAACCGTGTGTCCGATAAATGGCTTTAGTGTGGTTGCTAAATCCGACGCTCCGTAAGGCGATCCGTACCGCGGCACGAGGCTGCTACACACCGTTTGATCTTTTTCAAGTCGCAGCACTCAGACGTCAACGTGGCTGGCGGGTAGGAAGTGTAACAAGTGATTGCTTTGAGTGTAGCACACCCGCGTCCACTTGCCAGTTGCTTAGCGTTTGCCAGATGAACGTCAGACAGATGCTGTTTTGATTGAGTATAAGTTCCGATATATACACTCGTCCGATCCCGAAATACCCCCGTATAACCCCAAACCCGAGATCAACGTATTATGGAGGGGAAATAGCTCCGTGTGTTTGCCACCCATCCGGAGGGTTATGCGAAGGCAATCGTGGTTCCTCCAATTCTTGCCGCTGAGCATTTTGAGCTCAAGCACTATCTCTTTAATATGATGACTTTCGGACCAAAAACCACAATTCTTCGGACCCTTCGATGAAAGACATTTCCTTCATGTTTCATTCGATTGGCTCTTAACAAAATAACTTCCACAAAATCATTAATACAAGGATTTTTTGTTTCCTTCGTTGCTGCCGAATCAATGCGCATTTGTAATGCTTATGCCTTTTTCTCCTTTCTCTCTTGCAGGGCACACCCCACAAGCACCCAGCCCCCCCCCGTCCGGTCGGCTTCTTCTTGAAAAGGAACCCCCCATTCTCCAACATTCTATATTTACCAATTGGGATGATCTCCGTTGTCCAAATTATTACATGAATCTTTCCCTGCCTCGAGAACGACAAACCTTCGAAATGAAAATTTTAATTTTCAACAAAAGCTTAATGAATCGTTTCATGAGGCATGGGATCGATACAAAGATCTCCTTCGTGCTTGTCCTCATCATGGTTTCACCAAATTGCACCAACTTGATACTTTCTACATGCCTTGAACCCGGAACCGACCAATGATTCCTTGAAATTCCGCCGCCGGTTGAAATCTTTTGGGGAAAAAAGTATATCAAGATGTGTTGTTACGATTATCGAAAACAAATCCAAGGTCCGCAATTCATGAAACAAATCGGTTGTTTCTCAAGTGAAATCAAGTGATGGTAATTCTTCTTCTTCCGATATAGCCAAGCTTACTCAGTGCAGTACTACAGCAATACGAGTGAGTGATGTGACTACCGCTATGACGGCTATTATTAAACAATTTCAAGCTACCCCACCTCCAGCTTCCGTAAAAGCTGTTGAGGAGATTTGTGTTACTTGCGGTGGTCCTCATCCTTACTATTAGTGTCTCGCTGCCGATGGAAACACTTTCCCGGAATATCAGGATAATATTCAAGGATACGTTGCAGCAGCCGCAGGTAACTACAATCAGTGTAATGCCGGTTATCGAACTTACGGGGTGGATTATCTAAACAAGCACCACCGGGTTTTGTTCAACAAAACGGGCAAAATATTCAAAACCGTTTTACCCAACCTCAAGGATATAACCGAGGAAATAATTTCAATCAAAATCCAACTTATCAAGCTCCAATTCAACAAAACCAAAGTGTTCCTTTAAGTGAATTAGAGAAAATTAAGAAAATGAATGATGTTAATATAAAAGCCATGCAAGCTCAAATTAACAATGTGAAAAATGAGTTAAGGAATGAAATGCAATCTTTAATTCAAGCTTCAATGTCAAATCGAACAAACGAACTTAAGAACATGATGGCTAGCTTTTTCCAAATGAACACCGCTTCTACTTCGGGTACGGGATCTCTCCCTAGCAGCACCATTGATAACCCAAAGGGTGAATTAAAAGCCATTACCACTCGAAGTGGACTTGTTCTTGATGGACCTATCATTCCAATGCCTCCTCTATTCATTAATCCAGAGGAGGATAAACGTATAGAAGAGACTTTAACGGACCCGGAACATGGTGAGTTTACCATTAAGGTCCCACCTCCTGTTGTCCAAAAAGCTAAACCTCCTTCTCAACGAAACTATGTGGTTCACCAAAGAGATCCTCGTTACCCTCATATTCCTTATCCCTCTAGAATGAACCAAGAAAAACGGCAAGAGAAAGATAAAGTCCAAATCTACAAATTTTGGCAAATGTTCAAACAACTTCACATCAATATCTCTCTTGCCGATGCTTTGATTCTAATCCCGAAATACCAAAAAATGCACAAGTCTCTTCATTCCAACAAGGAGAAACTTATTGAATTGGCAAACACATCCCTTAATGAAAATTTCTCAGCGGTTATCCTTAAGAAGCTACCCGAAAATCTAGGTGACCCTGGGAAATTTCTCATTCCGTGTGGTTTTAGTGAGCTCAAGTGCAAAGCCCTAGCCGATCTAGATGATAGCATAAACTTGATGCCACTCTTGGTGTGGAAAAAGTTAGGATTACCCGAGCTTATTTCCACCCAAATGACCCTTGGACTTGCTAATCATGAGATTTGCACTCCGGTCGGAATTACAAGAGATGTCTTTGTTCTGGTTGGAAAGTTCACATTCCCCGCTGATTTTGTCATTATTGATTATGAGATCGATCCTCGTGTCCCCCTCATCTTGGGTATACCTTTCTTACGGACCGCTCGTGCTTTGATTGACGTTCATGGAGAAGAAATGATTCTCCGTGACGGTAATGAAAGACTAATCTTGCAAGTTATCATTGAAATCAGGCATCCAACCAACCCCGACTTCAAGATAAAATAAGTACACGCCTTCGAAAAATGCCACTTCAATCTCAAATAAGTGATACCCGATTAACTCCGTAGTCACAAAAAAAATTAATCTCAAATAAGTGATACCCGATTAACTCCGTAGTCACAAAAAAAATTAATTCTAAATCTAGCCTTTAAGTTTCATGATTCTTTATCCAACTTGATCCTGGTCTCGTCACTTAAAAAATCATCACATTGTCACTTTGTCATTTTAAACTTCAACTGCAACCGATAAGCATTGAATCTCAATTGTATCCATTAACAACTAAATATGGCAAAAAAATTATCCCAAGTGAGTCATTTAGCCGAATTTAGTTTTAACGTACAATGGTTAATCACATAAGTTGTTATGCCCGACTTAATCCGATTACGTGTCTACATACGATAAACCATAAGCATTGTCGGGCCCAATAGATCATAACTTAGTTGGACAATAACTCTTGGTCCAATTTTTGAGATAAATTACGGCCCAACAGAAACCTATACTTGGCCTATGTAATTTTTGAAAATCTGTATAAGCCCATTGTGTAATACACTCGGCCAAAAAGAGATACAACCCAAAGAATTTAGATATAAGTTAACCTCTACCCTAATTCCGCATGAACATGCTCATGATTATCATCCCCACCATTAAGGGATGATTATGATGATAATTTTTTGATCTTGATGAAACCGTTTAATGATGATACTTATGATGATCCATTTGACTCCAAGGAAGAGAAAATCAAAGATTCTAAAATCTTGATTGATGAACTTGATCTTCCTGGATCAAGTGATTTCCTTCCTTTTCCCGAGTGTGACTCGGTTTTCTATGAGGATTTTTCCGAGGTTGATGCTTTGCCTTCAACCAACAACGAGGACAAGGTATTTAATCCGGGTATACTCATTCATGAAAACCTCTTTGAAATCACCAACTGTGCAACACTGGAAAAGAATGTAAAGAAGACCACTAATGCTTCTTTAATTCTTGAGGATTTTAATCCTCCTCTTTATGAACTTCCTTTCCACAAAGAAGTTCCCGGGCTCGGAGCTTTACTCTCGTTTTCATCCGAAAATGAGGAAAAAGTTTTCAACCCCGGGATTCTAACTTCTAAAAGAGTTCATACTTCTCTTCTCCCGGAAGTATCTCATCGGGGCTCTAAAGCTTTCAAAGTCATTAAAATTCTTGAAAGCCTGATGGAGATTTTTCCTTGCTTTTATGGGGAGGACATCCGTATTTTGGATGTTCCGTGTCTCCACTTCTATCCTCCTTGACCAACTCAAGTATGGGGGGATCGGGTCAAGCTAAGTGACCTAAAACAAGCGCTTCGTGGGTGGAAACCCATGCTTATCCTAATATTATCGTAGTAGTAGTATGGTAGTTTAGTAGTAATGAATAAGTGTTTTGTGTTGTGAGGAGGCTCGCCTCTACCATTTCCGTGTTTTGTGTTTTGTGGTTTTGTATGTCCCGGAATTCCCGGATTTTTGAAGCCCCTCGTGCTCGCGATTTTGTCCTTCGATCACAATAGCTTCACATCCTCAGCTTCATTTGGGAATCCAATACCCAAATCTTATCGACTAACGTTTATCTTTAAGCATACCTAATAAACGGCTTAGGATTTACGTAGAGACCCTTCTTAAAACATTGAGGACAATGTTTAGTTCTAGTATGGGGGGATCTTCGATTTGATTGTGCCTGCAGTCGTTGTTTTCACGTAATCCCGTTTTTACCATCAAAATTTAAAAAAAATGAAAAAATTTAAAAACTTGCAAAAATAAAATAAGTGTTTTGTCACAATTTTGACTTGCATGCTGAGTAGAATAAGAGTAAATTTTGACCCGATCGAGCGTGTTGAGCTCTAGCTTGTTCCTTAACTTTTAGACTAAGCATTCGCGAAATCTACAGCGCAAGAACGAAAAATGATAAGTTAATTATGAGTTGGATGCTAAACAAGGATTATTTGGAAATCTTAAGAGCTCAGGTGAGTTTTAGACCGGGATGGGACTCACGTGTGACTTGGGGAAGTCACCTAGGTGAGTTTGGTCAAAGTCACCACCATATCGTCTAGCCTTAAAATATCAAAAAGACTAATAACGGAAAATAAATTAGGATTTAAATTAGCAGAAGAAAATAGTGTTAACCATGTTGTATAACGCGCAGAGAATTAACGCCCCACAGCAACACGCGAGTAATCATGCTTCTATAACTCATAATCTATAATCTGAATTCAGATGTCAAACATGAAACAATCAATATATAAAAAATAAAATATAAAATAAAATTAATATCGGATAGAATATTAAATTAGTTTAGGCTTGGATATAGTTTTATTACATATATCAAACAAGATTTTTGGACCCGCGCTTCGCTGCGACGGGTGTTGTTTATGTTCATAGTCGCGGGCGAGGGAGACTCAGCTTAAAGTGGATGAGAAGATAGTGGTGGTGGTAAACCCACCTGACACGTCAGCGCCACATCAGCTTTCTCTCTCCAAATAAAACTCACCTTACAACTCACATTTCAACCGTAATAAAAACTCACCTTACAACTAAAACTCACCTTACTCACCCTTTTTTAATTTAATAAATACTTTTATTCATAAACTAAAAAAATAAATATTTACGTAAACGTACGAAATTAATAAAAACGTTAACTAAATTAAAAACTTTTATTCATAAATTAAAAGCTTAAACGATACATAGATAAATTAAAACGCAACTATACATAGATAAATTAAAACATAAACGTAAACTAAAACGATACATAGATAAATTAAAGCGTAAACTTCGGTTGGGGTTTCTTGGTTGACGTTTGTTGGGTCGGGGAGTGTTTTGTTGAGACATTTTTTTGAAAGTAAAATAGAGTGTGAAATGTGCTTAGAGAGATTGTATATAAATTGGAAGAATTGTGTTTTAAAATGAGTGAAGTAGTGGGTATTTATAGATAAAAAGTGGGGTTTTAATTTTATTTTATTTATAAATAACGGTATAAAAATAAAGGGGGGCCCACATTTTTAAAACTCATCTTCGGTGAGTAACTCACCTTAAGAGCAAAAAAATCACCCGAAACTCAACATAAAGGGGGGCTCACATTTTTAAAACACATATTCATGTAAGCAGCATATGCAAGAAAAATTCGAATAGCGTCAAGTCTAGCCACTAGAGCAAAATATTCCACAAAATCAATTCCCTCTTCTTGACGGTAACCACGAGCAACCAATCGAGCCTTATTCTTTAGAATACCTCCTAATTCATCAAGTTTCATGGTATGTGCTTAATTACACATACCTTTGACCTTTAAAACCGGACTTAAATGACCAAAAACGTACCAAAAATACATTGTATTCATATGTTTTCATTTATATTGTGCAGGAAACGGATATCTGAGAAAAGGATGAAAAACGAAGCCAAAAACGACAAAACCGAGCATGGAATGGAAAAGCATGGACAAGCTAAAGTCAAAGCCAAAAAGTCAACCAAAAAGTCAACAAAGTCAAAGTCCAAGTTAGCCCCGACAAAAGTCAAAGTCAAAGATGAAGCCGAAACCGAAGAAAAACTTAATGGGCCAACCCGCACCCATATAATGGGCCGGGACAGCCCATTAAGCTTTTATAATTCAAGACTTATAAGCCTTTTAATTTGAAAATGACCCATTCCCTTTATACATTAAACCGACCCAAATATCAAACCAAAAGCCCAATCCATACTCCCAACACTGTTAGCCTTATAAACCCTTTACAAATAAACTCTGTTAGTCCCACAAGGACTGTACGTGCAATCTTACAACCAACCCTTGAGGACCAATCTTGCCAAGACTCAAAACTTTTACACACCACATGGACTTTGATTGCAAACAAACATATAACATTCAAGGACTATGCGTGTAATCAAAGTATATAACTTGGAGGACCTAACTTGTCACTCTCCAAAACCTTTTATCCTGTTAACCAAAAAACACACTTTCCCGCCAAACCCCTGTTTACCCCTGTCACTCTCAAACCTCGTTCACTGTTCACCCCCCTCCAAACCTGTCACTTTCCTTACCCCCACCTCACATACATCCAAGAACACCTTGGCAATCCTAAACAATTCTATTGGACAAGGGATAATTACAAGAAACGAAGGGCTTTGATCAACTGGATTGGGGAGCAAGCAAATTGGATGGCTAAGATTGTCTTTTGATCTCTCTCACACAACAAGCACACTCCTTGGACTCTCTCTGAAGAAACACAACCCAAGACTTGAAGACTTAGTATTTATAGGGCACTAGTATAGCTTATTTATTTTTGGTCGAATTTTAGTGTTTAGAAGGCAAAAGCTTGTAAACCAAAGAATTTGTACCAATTTTCAATTACTGCATTTTTAATATAATTGTCATTTAAATTTCAGTCTTTTTATTTCTTGTCATTTAAATTACTTGCAATTTAAATTTTATGCACTTTACATGTTTTCCTTAAAATCTTGTCATTTAAGCTAATTTGTCTTTAAATATTGTCCTTAAGCCTTTGTATAAGCCTTTGATTCATCAAAAGCCTATATTAAAGCTTATTTCATTTTCTGCCTTGTCGAATTTTAGTGTTTAGAAGGCAAAAGCTTGTATTCACAAAATTTGTACCATTTTCTTACTGTCTTTTAATCTAATTGTCTTTTAAATATCTTGTCATTTACATTTCTGTCATTTTAATTTCTTGCACTTTAATTTTATGCAATTTACATGTTTTCTTTAATACTTGTCATTTATCTTTAAATTGTTTTTTTAAATACTGTCTTAAGGCTTTATAAAAGTTTTTGAGTCATTAAAAACTAATATATAAGCTTGTTTTAAATTCTGTCAAAAAAATCAAAAATCACAAAAATTATAAAAAAAAGAAAGAAGAAATCAAAAGGAGCATGGTGAATATTGGAAGGCCATGGGTTTAGAGCTTATGGTAAGCACTTAGGAAAGTTTTATAAGCTTTTTGGAAAGCTTATTTCATAGCCTTAAGCTTGGACCCCTTGTAAGTTTTCCATTTTTCTCATTTTTTGCATTTTACTATTCAAGTGCTTATTTTTGCTTATTTATTGCTTATTCTTGTTATTTACTGTCATTTATGCTTATTTGTCTGTTTTTTATGCTTATTGGACTTTTGGTTGAGTTTTTACTTGAAACTGCCCTTATTTGCTTAAATCTGCTCTTATCTATTTGCTTATTTTTGTGCTTATTATTGTTTGTCTTTTTGCTTATTTTAGCTTAACTTTTGTTGCTTTTTATCTGTCTTGCCCTATCTTTGCTTAAATCTTACCAAATCAGTTTAAAATTTGTTTTAAAAAATCCTTAAGGGGTGTTTGGCATAAGGACCCAAAGTGGGTAAAAATTGGTTTTAAACCATTGGGTCACTTTGGCCAACTTTGCTTACTTTCACAAGCATCATTTAAGTGGTATTAATCTGTTTTCAAGGTTGTTTTAGGTCTTTAAGCTAGTTTTCAAGTTTTTTCTAAAAAGGCTTTGAAACTGTTGGTATCAAACAGTTTCATAAGTTCCTTTTTGATTAGTTCTTTTCACCATCTTTTGAAACCTGTTTTTTAAGTTGTTTTTATGTGTCAAGTGCAGTAGGGTAAAGTTCTTTTGGTTTCCTTGTGTCTTTTCAAAACTGTCAAATTTTTGGTTAAGTAAACTTTTTGTGTCAATTTGCCTTTTTCAATTCCATTTTTCAATTAGTAAAAAGTAATTTCAGCTTTTCAAATTTTGAGCATAAGCTCACTTATTGATAATCTTAATCTGTTTTCATTTATTTTT
>BQNB010000944.1:58218-130718 GCA_026074375.1 Tanacetum coccineum
ACAACATATAATTCTATATATTTACATCACCATATAAACATGTTTATTTAATTTATAAAATTAAACAATATAAATTTATACTTTGAAAAATCAATGTCCACGTATTTGTATTTGTAAAAATAGTATACTTGTCCAACAATTTATTAATTGCTAAAAATACTTGATTTATTATTTATATAATTGCATTATATAAATAATTTAATTGCTTGATAAAATAATATTTATAAAGTTAAAAGTATTTATAAATATCACTTTAGTAAAAGCATCGTATCTTCCTCGTTATAAATCCGTTTTACATGTTATTTATACTCGTGGCTTTGTATTAAAAAGATTTATCAAAATATTATATTGATAATATTTTAGCTACTGATGAACAGTAACTTTCACTATTTTTATAAAATATATAAAACTACTTTTATATATTTAATTATCGTAATCTTGTAAAAATCATAACTCATTCGTTATCATTCGGTTTTTAGTGTTCTTTATATCCACGTCTTCGTAATTAAAAGTTCTATCCAAGTAAAATACTTTCCAGAAACTTACTGTTATGAACAGTAACTTGTTTTTATAAAAATACTTTTATAAAAACACTTTTATTCGTAAACTTGTAAATTCTATAACTCATTCGTTATAATTCGGTTTTTTGAGTTTTTTTATATAAATTTATCCATTGCTTGTAAATCCAAAAGTAAAACAATAGACCTTAAGATGGAGGATGAAGATGATACACAATATCACAACCCAAGTATTAACCCAAAATACTCCTCATAAAACCCTAATTTCAATAAAGAAACCCTAATTATCTTCCTTGTAAAAACCCTTTGTAAATAACCACCCATGCTTCCAAATCAATTTATAACACCTTAGATACGTTATATATCAACCTGAGTATGCTTGGAATACCTTAGAAATCAAAACTATGAAATGTATGAGTGTGTGTGAGTGAACCGTGAGCTAGGGATGACCAAGAGAGAGTTTGTGTTTGCTTTTGCTTTGAAAATGATAAGTGTGAAGTTTACTTCCACTTTTGAGGTTCTATTTATAGCAAGACAAGTATGTATACCACATAGAAGAAACTAGCAAATGGTTTTGAATCATGTTACAAAAGGGGGCCGGTTTGAATGGGATTGGGGCATCGTTTTATAGGTTTTTATAATACTAGGTGTAAGAGATGTAATGCAAAGATGTAAGAACAAGTATGTGACTTGTAAGAAAGAGTTGACATATCAAAAGCATGCTAATAATTCTTCTTCTTGTCCCCTTGAATTCAGCCGATTACTATGAGGTTAGAGGAGACAAAAAGGGTGGCTTGGATAACCATGTAAGCTCTAAGGTTTGATCTATTGGATAAAGGATAGTATTGTTTATGTCGTTAGTGGGATACCTTTGATTTAATTTACAAATGTGTATGAATGTGTTCTTGTGTATATTGAACCGAAAATGGGGAGTGTAGGGAGGATAAATATGTTTAGATTTTAAGCCTTGATCCAAAGGATAACACATAATGTTGTTTATACTAGTTAGTGGAGGTTTTGTATTAATTTCAAGTGATATAGGTATGTGTATGTATGTAGAACCGGATATGATAAGAAATGGGCATAAGTTTTATAAAAACTTTGTTAAAAATGTATTGGTGGGTATTTGTTGAAGTATAAATGGGTTTATGGTTTGCCATTCATGCAAAAGTGTAGTTTTATTGCGTTACGTAGACGTTTTACGTAACCAATAAAAATAAAAAGCGTAAAGTTATAAATTATCATCCTAATAACTTTATAACACTTACTTGACGTAAACATTTATTTGTCTGATGCCCGTTTACGTTAAATGCTTATTTTTAGTTTACGCGATTTAACTAACCGTTTTAAATAAAAAGTAAACGCGTAAAAGCCTAAAAATAAATAATGGAATAATTGAAGTCGTAAAATGACCTAAAAATGTGAAATGTTACAAATATGTTAGGAAACCTATAAAAAGTCAGGTTAAAGTGACTAATTGTGTTCTTGCTTTAAGAGGAAGGGGTACGGCTGAGCCATGGCTTCGCGCCATGGTAACAGCCCAAAAAATCTCAACGCCAACCACACCGCTGCTGGCGCCATAGGCTTTCGCGCCGTGGCTACCAACCAGCGCGGTAGGCATTTTTCTTTTTTTTTTGAAAATATAGACGTTGGGGGGTTATTTCTAGCCGTTTTTTTGTATTTATTACCCACTTTTTCAAAATTTTACCCCTTAAAAATCCTATAAATACCTCATTATTATACCAAATTTTACACACACTTTCAATATCACTTCTACTTCAAGAATTTTAAAGATATGTTCGTTAATCCAGAACCGAACATTCAAAGAACATGGATCGAACGATGCGATATACATGTTAGGAAAACCAAAGAACTTCGAGATAGTAAAGTGCACAACGAGCTTCGCCACGACCTCATGGATCATTTGTGGAACCCCAATAACTGAATTCTATGTATTTTTATTATTATGTAAATTTTTTTATTTGTAATGTATTTTTTTAAGTTTAATGAAATTTATTTAATGAAGTTTATTTAAGTTAAGTGTATTTGTTATTTAAAAAAAATAAAATAATAAGCTATGGCTTGAGCCAACGAGGGAGGCACCTGAATGTGGTGTCATAGCAATTCTGGTGCCATAGCACTTTTGCTGATGTGACAGCACTTTTTGGTACTATGACTTGAGCCATGGCACCACTGTACCCATTGCTCTTAGGGTTTTAGTTGCGAGGTCAAAGTTCCAGGGCTAGTAACTTTAGCGTTTCGATTCTGAGATGCTAAGTTCCCATGTTTTAAAAATTACTAAATGGTTGATGTATAACCAAGTTGGTAATTGTTACTCCCTCCGTCGTATAATTATTGAAGTCTTTATTTTTGACCTTAAATATTTTTGTTTATGTTATATAATACTTGATGAAAATTATAACAATGAAAATAATTTTAAAACTCAATCAATTCATATCAAGTTTAATATAACACAAAAAATAATAGTTAATGTCAAAGTTACAAAATAAAGAATTTAAAAATTAACACTGAACAATAATTACGAGACAAGTGAAGTAATATATAAATATATGGAGCTGTGCATTCCATGTTTGTGCAAGTGGTGGCTTGTTAAAAGATTAGTGAAAGCTTTTTAAATATCAATTTGGATTTAACGTGAAGAAGTGATATAGTTTTATGATTTAGTTTATGATGGTTTTGTACATGTCTTTGTTGAGAGAATCTTGGAAATGGTCTTCTTGCAAGAGTTGAAATTAAATAAGAAAATTTTAGAAAAAAAAATAATGATAAAAAGAAAATATAACCGCACATTTCAAATGTATCTACAAAATAAAATTTTATTTTAATGTGTGAATATAAATACTTCTTAATTTTTTCATTTTAGTTTTTTTTTCTCATTGGATCTTTCCCTATGTTGCAAACATTTGTTTAAAAAACTGACATTCATTCAAAACAGAATATAGAATCATATTGGTGATAGCGGGAGGGGAGCCGTAACATTTTAGTTTTGAATACGTTTGTAATGATAGCTTGAGTTTGGATCTTATTTTTACAAATCAAAAGAAGGAAAAACAAATTAATCAGAATATAAATGCGTAAATATATTCATGATGACTTTTAAAAAATTCAAGCTCCATTTTTATATAAACTTTTATAAGAATTAAGAGTCTTAAAAAATTGCGTGTCAAATGAATTTGTATAAAATTTAACCGGATAAACCTATTATTTTTACAGTATGCTAATTATATAGTTTTCCTCAAGTATTTTAGATGTCAATATTCTAATTCACCTCGACAACCTATTAAAACGTCAAATGACCACCTAAATCCGAGCATATAACGTGACATGTCTGATGTGTCAAATTAACACCGGTGTATGTTGCGTAACAATTATCCATTCAATAACTCATTTCTAGCTAATTAGGAGTTTCGTAATGTTCATTAAAAAACATACTTAATCTCTATATATATCATGCTATACTGATATTTATGAACTTTAAAATAAGTGTATACTTTATATTTAGGCAAAGAGCATCCATAATGATGGTTCATAAATAGGTCTAAAACCTTTTAAAGAGGTTCAAGAATTTTTGCTCCTTTGTGAGAAACCATTTCATGTTTAGATGACATGAAAAGGTCTAGAATTATGAAGAGGTTCAAGAAATATTTATCATTATTTTTTTATATGCTAAATAATTAATAACATTTAAATGGTGATTGTGGAATTCCTAAAAATGTAAACCTCAAAAAGCTTTATTCATAATGGGAATAGGTTCATAATATAAATTTTTTTATGAATTAATGACATTAATTCATGTGACACTTTTATAAACATTTTAATAAGTTACCATTGTGGATACCCTAATAAAAAAACAGGGGACATAAATGATATTTTTTTAGGAAAGAGTTTAGTTGGTTAGAATTTCTAAACTTGTTTTCATTAGGAGGGTCGTCTTTGAACGTGTGCAAAGTGGACAATTGTTCAGGGCATCAAAAATTTTAGAGACCTTAAAATTTGTCGTGTTAACTATGTATGGACGCATATATTTCACAAAAAAATATATATTTAGATGAGAAAATATCTTAAATAAATAATATGTTGAATGTTTAGATAACTAATTACATTATATATTATAAACGATGACACTTTATATATATCATTTCTTCTCGAAAAACTTCTCGGAATGCTTTAATATGTAATTTCGAACAGGGCTTAAAAAATTTTAAAAATTTAAAGACGGCCCCGTGCATTAGCGTAGATTATATAACTTTATGAGAAAATTTAAGGGTTAAGTCCATTAATAGGTAACCCACTTATAAAAAACTACACTTTTAGGTAACGTACTTTGTATATTATCATTCAGACCCATCAAACTTTTAATGACTTGCTAAAGTAGGTAATATGACCGGTTTGAGTGCCACATCAGCATTACGGGCCCACTTCATCTTCTTTTTTCTCTTGAATAGACTTTCATGTCTGAGGGTGCATCATAAGCAGTTCGGAACCGAACATAGATATGAATGACATAAAAAAGTCAACAATTGATCGAATGACAGTAAGAGTGACTTTTAAAGAAGTATCTTGACTCATGCACATATCCTCCACATTTATTTCAAGTAAGTAATAGAAAAGAGGATCTATTGCGATAGAAATAAGTGCTGCAACTAAGAAATATCTGTTCCATTGCTTCACACGGTCACCACGAGGATTAAATATGCTCCCTTCAACATGTTTGTAATCCTCTGAGAATACTCTGGTTAGTCTGTGACTTAGAACTTGCTTGTTCTTCTTTGGTGGTGGAGATTGCTCGATCTCAAATCTGTGAATATTATAAGACATGATTATATTGAGAAATAAAGACCGTGTGATCAAACGTTAAGTAATTTTACAAACATGGAAATTTGTGTTGAGTCGGTATCCATTTCTGAAATGAATGTTTGATTCAGCTGCTGCACATGATTTGTGACAGTGTCGAAAATTGACAGATGGGTTAGTGTTACGTGAATAAATGAAAAACCTGACATGATCATAGCTTATATTCATGATTACACAGAACGTACATGTGAATGATGCATAAATTTGCAAAGGGGCCTGTGGAAGGTCAAAGAACTGATAACAAAAAGAAGATGGGAAGTAACCGTGGAAACCGTCTAGAGACACCTGCTCGTGTACCAAAGTGGTTGGATGAAGTTGATGAGATCATAAAAAAATGTTAACAAAATTCTTCCTGGAAGAGTCGATTCTAAACGCCCAGCATCAACATCTACCTCAGATGTTGAAGCCGTCCAGGAAGGTTCTGACAACTTTCCAAGCAACGACCTTGGATGTTCTGATGTAAAAAAGAAGTATCGAGCAGGAAGAGACGCATTCAAGCTTACAAAGGATATCAAAGCTCTTATTGAAGAAAGTAATAAGATTATTTTTGATAAACTAAGGGTGGTGGAGCAGGAGGTGCGGTGTAGGAGGAGGGTGGTGGAGAAGGAGGTGCGATGGAAGAGGAGGGTGGTGGAGGAGGAGGTGCGGTGGAGGAGGAAGGTGATGGAGGAGGAGGGGTGGTGGTGGGTTGTGATAAAGAAAAAAAAGAAAAAAAATAATTTATTTATATAAAAATAATGACGTGTCGGTTTTGAACTGGTAAGCCTTCCAAAATTTGCCCGTTATTGCCTATATTGAACAACATTTAAAAGTTTGATGGGTCTGAATGATAATATACAAAGTACGTTACCTAAAAGTGCAGTTTTTTATAAGTAGGTTACCTATTAATGGACTTAACCCATTGATTATTTGTTAATAACACTTGTTTTAATATTTTTGTCATTTATATAATGTTATTATATAAATAGTTTAATTACTTTGTAAAATAATATTTATAAGTTAAAACATGTATAACTATTATATAAGTAACACCACATCGTTTTGTAAAGTTTTTATTAAAAACGAACCAACACTATTCATGTCAGGAAATAGTGCACAAGTATAAAAATAGTGCATAGATTCTTATTAAAATCATATCTTCCTCGTTTTAACTCTGTTTTACATGATTTTTATACCCACGGTTTCGTATTAAGAAAATCTATCAAAATATTACTTTTATAATATTTTAGCTACTGATGAACAGTAACTTTTATAGATTATGTAAAATATATAAAACTACTTTTATATATTTAATCTTTGTAACCTTATAAACATCATAACTCATTCATTTTAATTCCGTTTCGCTTGTTTTTTATATGTATGGAATCGTATTTGAGAAATCTAGCAAAATATTATACTTATAATATTTATATAAACTGTTATGAACAGTAACAGTAGGTTGAAATTTATAAAAACACTTTTTATAAATTTATTTATTGAAATCGTATAAAGTTTATATCTCCTCAATTTTAATTCTGTTTTTAGTGATCCTTATATGCACAGATTCGTAATTAAAAGTTCTATCAAAGTAAAATATTTTCCAAAAACTTACTGTTATGAACAGTAACTTGTTTTTATAAAATTACTTTTATAAAAACACTTTTTATCGTAAACTTGTAAATTCTATAACTCCTTCGTTATAACTCGGATTTTCGAGTTCTTTATATATTTAGAATCGTCATGAAATGTACTATTTTAATAAAATATCAAATAATTTTTATAAATATTGAATTTCAACAGTAGGTTTTTAGGTTTTAATTAATAAGTTTATAAACTTTCTTTTATAAACTTTAACTTGTCCTATATACTACAAGTCCTCTAAAATCACTAATACAACATCATTAGTACATTCTAAGTCCACTAAATATTGTCCATGGTTTTATGTGTCCAAAAGAGTTGTCCATCATAATTATTTATTTATCAAACTTTATAAATAAATACAATAACTTTCCAAATATTTATATAAATTATCCATTGCTTGTAAATCCTTAAATAAAACTTGTCTTTGTGTTTTAAACATCATATTTACCATGAACAAGTATTCCTTGAGTTTATATAAACTTGCAATATTTTATAAACATGTATAAAATATAACTAGGTAATGATTAACCATATAACAATTAATTAAAATATGAAATGAATAATTTGAGGAGATTAGGGTTTATAGTAGACCTTAAAAAGATGAATGAAGATGATACACAAGATCACAAACCAAGTATTAACCCTAAATACTTCAAGAAAACCCTAATCCAATACTTGAAAACCCTAACTTTTTCACTTGATTAAACCTTGTATAAATACCCAACCAAGCTTCCAAAACAATTTGTAACACCTAGATACGCCTAATATCAACCTTTGTATGCTTGCAATACTTTAGAAATCAAAAATATGAATTGTTTTGTGATGGTGGTTGAATGCCATGAGCTATAAGGGAGTGGAGATGGTTTTTGTGTTTGATTTTACTTGTAAATTGTTAAGTGTGAGAAGTCTAGGAATAGAAGACCTTAAATACTCAAAATATCTAGGCAATACCACTCCAAATACATGGTATTAGAGGGTTGGTGGCTGATTTCTTACAAGGCCATAGGGGGGAGGGGACGAAGCTTGTGTAAGAAAGCATGGTTTCTTGTAAGGTTGCTACTATGTTGTAAGAGAAGTTAGTAGTTTATGTACTATCCTTCTAGAAACCAATTTAGATAATATCCCTTCTTGTGTTTTATTCATATAAAACCGGACAAGTATGTATAAGAGTATGAACTTGTATAATTTTTATGTATTGGGTATAATTGTGGGTACTTGATTGAGTATAAATAGGTATTGGTGCTTTCGGGTATGCTTAAATGTATTTTATTATGAAACGTAAACATTTAATGTAACCAATAAAAAAAATATCAAAACTTGATTATTACTTTTGTGAAAATAATATAATGCTTGCTTGACGTAAACTTTTATTTGTTTGGTGTCCGTTTACGTTGAATGTTGATTGTTAGTTTACGCGATTTAACTAAACGATTGAAATTAAAAGTAAATGCGTAAAACCCTAAAAATAAATAATTTAAAAAATTGAAGTCGTAAAATGACCTGAAATAACGGATTGTTACAATCTTCCCTCGTTAAAGGAGCCTTGTTCGTAAGGCTCAAGATGCGACACTTGTCGAGGGTGCGGTTTTTGTAAAGAGATGCGGATATTTCTTCCGAAATTGATCCACGTTCCCATGTGAACTCAGGACTCTCCTAGAGTTCCACCGAACTTTGATAATTTGGATGTGACTTTGCTTCAACTGCTTAACTTCATAATCCATAATTTCCACAAGTTCTTCAACGAAGTAGAGTTTATTATCAATGTGTGTTTCATCTAACAGAATTACCAATGGCTCGTCAGATAAGCACTTCTTTAGATTGGATACATGAAACGTGCTATGAACCCTGCTTAGTTGTTGAGGAAGTTCTAGTCTATAAGCAACGGTTCCCACTTTAGCTAGCACCTTAAAAGGTCTAATATACCTCAGGTTCAACTTCCCCCGTTTGCCAAAACGAATAACCCCTTTCCAAAGTGATACCTTCAACATGACTCGTTCGCCAATTTGAAATTCTAAAGGCTTACGCCTCACATCAGCGTAACTCTTCTGGCGAACACGAGCGGCTTGAATTCTTTGTTTGATTTGAATAATCTTCTCGGTGGTTTCATGAATAATTTATGGACAGGTGAGCTGAGCGTCTCCGACCTCGGCCCAACAATCGGGCGATCGACACTTCCGACCATAAAGTGCCTCGAATGGGGCAGCTTTAATGCTAGCGTGATAACTATTGTTATACGAAAATTCGATCAGCGGTCAGTGCCTTTCCTAACCATTCCAACAGTCTATCATGCAAGTGCGTAACATATCTTCTAGTGTATGAATGGTTCTTTCGCTTTGTCTATCGGTCTGCAGATGGTAAGCAGTACTCATATCCAAATGAGTACCCAAAGCCTTTTGAAATGCTCTCTAGAAATTTGATGTAAATCTACCGTCACGATCGCAAATGATTGAGACTAGTATTCCATGTCTTATGACTACCTCGTTCAAGTACAGTCTTGCTAATTTGTCCATAGAGGCATTTTCCCTCATCAGTAAAATGTGTGCAGACTTGGTAAGACGGTCCATAATTACCCAAATGGTATCATAACCACTTGACGTCCTTGGGAGCTTGGTGACAAAATCCATAGTGATATTGTCCCACTTCCATTGAGGAATCTCAGGTTGCACCAACAAACTAAATGGTTTTTGGTGTTCAACTTTTACCTTTTAACACGTCAAACACTTTCTAACATAGGTGGCAATGTCGGCTTCATATTGGGCCACCAATATAGTTTCTTCATGTCCTAGTACATCTTGTCAGAACCAAGATGAATAGAATATTTCGACTTGTGGGACTCATGCATAATCAAAGTCCTTTGATCACCATAGCACGGCAACCAACTTGTTATTCAAACACAGCGTTTTGTCAGTACGCGGTTCCAACTTTTCCTTCCTGGGGTTGTTTGATTCCCTTAAATTTTCAATTAGCATACCTCCCACATCTTCAGCATCAAGGTTTTCTGGTTTTCTTGCCTCAGTCTGAGCTTTTAATATTTGCTTGGGAAGATCCAAACCAATAGTCATCACTAATGCTTGAATCCGTAATGGCTTAATTCGTTCTTTCCTGCTTAAAGCGTTGGCCACTACATTTGCCTTCCATGGGTGATAACGAATCTCACAATCGTAATCACTGAGCAACTCTAACCAATGACGTTGCCTCATGTTCAAGGATATGTTGTAAACTTTTGTGATCAGTGAACACGGTACACTTTGTTCCGTATAGATAGTGTCTCTAAATCTTTAGAGTGAACACTACTGCTCCAAACTCCAAGTCACGAGTCATGTAGTTCTTCTCATGAATTTTTAGTTGTCGTGATGCATAAGCAATCACCTTCTCGTTTTGCATTAAGACAGCACCTAATCCTTTATGCGAAGCATCATAATAAACAATAAAGTTCTCAGCTCCTGCAGGTAAAGCCAAGATAGGCGCACTGCACAACTTCTTTTTCAACAGTTGGAGAGCTGCTTCTTATTTGTCACCCTAATCAAACTTGACCTTCTTCTAGGTTAGCTTGGTCGTTGATTTAGTAATCTTTGAGAATCCTTAAATGAATCTTCGTTAATAACTGGCATGACCTAAAAATTGACGGATCTTCGTTGATGACTTAGAAGATGCCCAATCTTTAATTGACTCGATCTTGGCGGGATCTACGTGAATGCCCGTACTATCAATTACGTGACCGAGGAACTATACCTTAGGAATCCAAAATTCACACTTAGAAAATTTCGCATACAACTCCTCCTTCTTAAGCAATTTCAAGATTAACTTGAGATGCTCTTCGTGCTCTTGCTTGGTCTTTGAATAGATCAGAATATCATCAATAAAGACAATTACAAATTTGTCCAGGTATGGCTTACATACCCGATTCATCAGATCCATAAATACAGCCGGTGCGTTAGTCAAACCAAACGGCATAACTTGAAATTCATAATGTCCATATCGAGTTTTGAATGCGGTCTTCGGGATATCTTCTTCACAAACTCTCAGCTGATGATATCCCGACCTCAGGTCGATCTTTGAGTAGACACCCGACCCTTGAAGTTGATCGAATAAATCATCAATTCTTAGAAACGAATAACAGTTCTTCACTGTTAGTTTATTCAATTCTCGGTAATCGATGCACATCCAAAATGATCCATCCTTCTTGACAAACAAGACTAGAGCTCCCCAAGGTTAGGAACTGGGTATTATAAAGCCTTTGTCAGAAAGTTCCTGCAGTTGATCCGATAATTCTTTCATCCTGAATGGATCCAATCAATAAGGCGCCCGTGCTACAGGTGCATCACCAGGTATCAAATTGATTGGAAATTCCACTTGTCGAGTTGGTGGAATACCCGGCAAGTCCTCGAGAATGTATGTCTTCAAGTCACTTCTCATTCGACTTGTCTTCAGCCTTCTTTGCGATAACATGTGCCAAAAAGATATGACATCCTTTCAGCAAATACTTTTGCATTTTAGTGCACGAGATGATGTTTAATCGAGACTCGTGCTCGTTGTTGCTTCCCTCACCACGAACAATTAAGATTACATTTCCCAAAGGGATATGAATGATCTTCTCGTCACAGACGATTACAGCATGATATTTTGATAACCAGTCCATGCCAATTATGACGTCAAAACTACCCATCTCTACGTACATTAGGTCGATGTTGAATGGATGATTCAGAAAATTTAAAGTGCAACCCCGTATAAGTGTATTAACCCAAATTATTCTACCATAAGCTAACTCGACGTCATAACCATGGTCTAGTGTAGTTGGGATGATATCAATCAAAGAACTAAATGCAGTAGACACGAAACTCCTATCGGCACCAGTATCAAATAAAATCGAAGCATAATGGTTGTTTAGGAGGAACATACCCATGACAACATTGGAGTTTGGGTTTGTCCTTGTAGTGCCTACACCATAAGCTCTTACCACAACATTACTATTCCTAGCCTGATTTCCCTGATTCTTGTTCTTTAGTTTCGGGCAATTATTCTTGAAATGGCCCTAAGATCCACACTTAAAGCAAGTGAGAACTCTTTGATTTTCCCCTTGAGTTCTTTGGTTGTTGTTGGCAGCAGCAGCTGGGCTTCTACAGTCCTGGGTTAGATGGCCAGTCCTCTTGCAGTTGGCGCACTTGGGAGCACATTGTCCATCATGGTGGTAGTTTCATTTAGGGCACATAGGTTTAAATCCTCCGTACGGTTTCTTCTCCCCAGGCCCTGCAGTATAGGCCTGTGCCACATTATTCCTTTTAAAAGGCTGCTGCTAGTTTTGGTTGTTCCTTGAAGTGTCCTCAAATTTCCTTTTGTTTTTCGCTTAACGTTCATCCAAAGTACAGATCTTTTGATCCATCAGTTCGGTTGCAAACTCAATTGCATCCTGCATTTTCTTTGGCTTAGATGCCATCACACTTCCTTGGATCATGTCGGGAAGACCACCGACATATATTTCAACTTCATCTGATTCTTCGGGAAACATTCTCGAGCACATCAATGCTAACTCTTAGAAACATTGGCTATAGCTTTCCACATCAGTGCCTTTCACCTTTAAGTTTCATAGTTTAATTTCCAGCTTCTTAATCTCGCCTCTCGGGCAGTATTTATCAGTCATCATCTTTTTCAAAGTTTTCCATGTCACTACATATGCAACATCTTGTCTGACAGTCCTAATGTAGGAGTTCTACCACGTCAAGGTATTTCCTTGAAGAGTACAAGTTGCAAACTTGATCTGACATGCGACAGTGTAGTTGCTTATATGGAAAACATATTCTATCTTTTTGAACCACTGAGTAAGACCAACCACTCCTTCAATTACCTTGAAATTTAAGGGTTGAATTTTGAGGAAGTAAGTGTAGGTGCACTCATGAACAATAGACAC
The DNA here is from genome assembly GCA_026074375.1 of Tanacetum coccineum. Classification (NCBI taxonomy): domain Eukaryota; kingdom Viridiplantae; phylum Streptophyta; class Magnoliopsida; order Asterales; family Asteraceae; genus Tanacetum; species Tanacetum coccineum. Next base: position 71,137 of record BQNB010000944.1, read on the forward strand.
TTGTCTTCTTCCGCCAGTTCCTGAATCATGGCTGTCATCGCCATTTCTGCTTCTGTCTGCGTCACGTTCTGCCAATACATCAGCAATGCCTTGGGTTATTAGTGCCTTAATTTAAGCATCGGTCAAAGGGGTAGTGGTTGTGGCGGTTCTTTTTGGCGGCATTTTCTTCAAATCACAAGGAAATATAATACACGTTAGATTTCATATCGTAAATGCGACATGACATATGCACAATAAATAAAATAAGATCACAACACACAGTGAAATATACAACTGAAGTGAAATCAACAATGACATAAATAAATCAACATTCATACATAACAACATCAATAATCATACATGATAGTTTTGATTACAACTTGATCCGTACAAAGAGATACAAAATGAAAATATGGTCCTAGGGCATGGGAGTTACCCATAATACTTAACATGCCATACAAGATAGCTAAAAGATGAACAAAATCTCTATAGCCTACTAGCTGGGAGTTACCCATAAGTAGGCTATGCAAGATAGCTAACAATGATACAATACTAATAGCTACTACCAGCATCCTTTGGTCCATCCCGAGGTCCTGCATCTGTAACGCGTATAAGATCTCTGAACCTGATGTGCTTGTGCTGAATGTAGGCCGTCAGTCTGTCCTCATCACTAATCCTCTGCCTTTGTAGTACATAAACATCCCTCTACAAAGCTCTAATCTAGGCCTCAATGGCCTGGATCCTGCTCTTAGAGTGAGACCATGCCTGTTGGGCAATAACAGCCTCACACTCGTAAGAAGAAGCCATCGATCGAAAGTATCTCCTCTCCCTTCTCAATATAGAAACCAGAGCTCCTAGCAAGGCTTTGCCATCCTGTGCATCCTCATAACGCACCTGGAGCTCATGAGTCTCTTACCTCTGAGTAATAGCAAGGTCTGTAACTCTATCATTGACCACCCCACGGTGGTCATCGCTCTACTCTTAACAGCACGGATACTAGCATCCATAGTATTGATAAATCCATAGTCAATTGTATGGGCTAGAGTATGTCCAGCCTGCCTAGCAGCAGCAGTTGACGAACTCTCCCCAACCTCAAACCTATGAGTGAGAGCAATGAAACGATCTCTCTTCTAAAGCAGCATGTTCGCCTCAGGATGATCATCTCTGTGTGTAGTAGATGGTAGCAACAATGGTGGTGATGGTATCTCTGATGGATGGTGGGTGGGTGGTGATGCAACTCTCAACTGAATCCCGGCTGCCCTGTAGCCCAATGGTGCCTCAGCATATGTAGGGCTAGTAGTAGGTGGTGATGGTAGTGGTAAGGGCGGTGAGGGAATCTAAGGGAGTGGGGATGATAGTGGACTAAGTAGAGATGGTGGTGGTGATGGTGGAGTAGGTGCAGAAGCATACTCAGCGATGAGTGCCTTAGTAGTATCTGACATCGGTATCTAGGGTCGGATGGACATCCTAGCCGTGTGACGCCTAGGTGATGGTACATGTGTAGGTGCAGACTCATCGGTCTCGAATGCCTCTATATACCCAGCTGAGGAGATAGGGTCAACAATAGGTATAACAGAAGAGTCGACCGGAGCTGGATGATCCTCCTCCTTCCCCTCATCCTCCTAATCTTACTCATCATCATCATCATCATCATCATCATCATCATCGTCATCGGATGACTCATCATCATTATCGTCTCCTCCATCGGCAGGATCCTCCTAAGGGTCCTCCTCCGAATCAGAGTCAGCAATATAGCTCGATGATAAGGCTACAAGTGAAGCATCATCTAGTAAAGGCTGATCCTCCATAGGTGCCTCAACATCAGAAGGTGCCAAGTACTCTGGGTACTCGGGCTCAGGTACATAGTCTAAAGAAAGCGGTGCCTGCTCTCGCTCCTCAGGGCCAGGCACATAGTCTGGCGAAGGTGGGTGCTTAGGATCTAGCACGTAATCTCGAGATGGTGGTGCCTCCACAGGTGCCTCTAAATATTGTTAATGGTTTTATGTGTCCAAAAGAGTTGTCCATCATAATTATTTATTTATCAAACTTTATAAATAAATAATTAACAATAACTTTCCAAATAAATATATAAATTATCTATTGCTTGTAAATCCTTAAATAAAACATGTCTTTATGTTTTAAACATCATATTTACCATGAACAAGTATTTCTTGAGTTTATATAAACTTGCAATATTTTATAAACATGTATAAAATATAACTAGGTGATGATTAACCATATAACAATTATATAAAATATGAAATGAATAATTTGAGGAAATTAAGGTTTATAGTAGACCTTAGGAAGATGAATGAAGATGATACACAAGATCACAAACCAAGTATTAACCCTAAATACTTCAAGAAAACCCTAATCCAATACTTAAAAACCCTAACTTTTTCACTTGATTAAACCTTGTAAAAATACCCAACCAAGCTTCCAAAACAATTTGTAACACCTTAGATATGCCTAATATCAACCCTTATATGCTTGCAATACTTTAGAAATCAAAAATATGAATTGTTTTATGATGGTGGTTGAATGTCATGAGCTATAAGGGAGTGGAGAGGGTTTTTGTGTTTGATTTTACTTGTAAATGGTTAAGTGTGAGAAGTCTAGGAATATAAGACCTTAAATACTCAAAATATCTAGCAAATACCACTCTAAATACATGGAATTAGAGGGTTGGTGGCTGATTTCTTACAAGGCCATAGGGGGGATGGAGCTTGTGTAAGAAAGCATGGTTTCTTGTAAGGTTGCTACTATGTTGTAAGAGAAGTTAGTAGTTTGTGTACTATCCTTCTAGAAACCAATTTAGATAATATCTTCTTGTGTTTTATTCATCTAAAACCGGCCAAGTGTGTATAAGAGTATGAACTTGTATAATCTTTAAGTATTGGGTATAATTGTGGGTATTTGATTGAGTATAGATAGGTATTGGTGCTTCCGGGTATGCCTAAATGTATTTTATTGCGAAACGTAAACATTTTACGTAACGAATAAAAATAAAATATCAAAACTTGATTATTACTTTCGTAAAAATAATATAATTCTTGCTTGACGTAAAATTTTATTTGTTTGGTGTCCGTTTACGTTGAATGTTGATTTTTAGTTTACGCGATTTAACTAAACGATTAAAATTAAAAGTAAATGCGTAAAACCCTAAAAATAAATAATTTAAAAAATTGAAGTCGTAAAATGACCTGAAATAACGGATTGTTATGTACATATTTTGAACCATTAATAAAAGTTACGATGTGTGCTGATATTTTGTTCAGCATCAAAAACACCAAGCCTTATAGGGGGAGTTTTAGCTTGCTGATTAAAACAACTATCATTTTTATCTTTTCTTTTACAATATTAGCTTATAACTGCCAAACGTGATCCAAACACCCATAGACAGAATAACCATTTTCCACTCCTCACAAAAATAAAACTAATGATCTTTAGTGGTCATTACTTACTTACTTTTTTCAAATAAGGTTTCAAGAAGGGGTTGAGGCCCTATATAATCACACAACAGAGTTCAAAATGAATGACATGAAACTCACTACTTAGTTTTCAGAGCTAGTCCAGCTGGCGTATATTCATGTGCAGGCTCTGGTTCTTGCTCATCATTTCCACCTAATAAAAAAAAGTCATTGTCAAAGCAAAATCTACAAAAGGGGCAATTCAATGCTTTTTTTAGGCTTCAATTTTTTACCTTCCTAAAAAAGCATTGAATTGCCCCTTTTGTAGATTTTGCCATTAATATAGTTGCTGTTTTACCATGTTCAACTATTTGAGAACCAAAATTCCATCCTAAGAGTTGAGTTTTTCTTAAGAATAATACAAAAGAGATGCGTATATCTGTTTACCTCACAACATGGGGAAAATTATTACGCCAACTTTATAGTGACATCAATAGTAATTCTATTATGCTATATGATGTCATAGATTTGGTGTTGATGGAGCAGCATGACATGTTGAATCTTGTATCAGGAAACCGACGACCAAGCTGAGCAGCAACTATTGCAGCAGATGCAACTGGATTGGGTATTGATGAGCCAACAAGAATGTCGTGATTTGGAACAATGGGTCCGTTCATCACCATGTCCGTGCCCATACCCATACGGCCATACCGGTTCCCATCCCTATTGCCATTGGCAGAACATATTGTTGGACACCTGGGAACATCATAGGAACCATGCCACATCCCATCGACATCGTCTGCAAACATCGGTCATTTATGTCAATATACGAAATGTTACTCTCACAAAAAAACATGCTCACAAAATATTAAACCTTATTTAGCTGACAAAATGGTAACATTAGTTTCAATACTTCAAAACTTAAACACTTTTTTTATAAGCTTTTGTGAAGGCGCTGGTACATATTTACCACTACTTTAGTGTCCTTTTTATGCACCAAGTTTCAACAATGTGCCTGGTGTGAAACATGACATAAACCTAGGCAAATATCAAAGATTTTCTACCGATAAAATATGTAAACATTTGTCACATGTTTTTCACTAACAATATAGAAATCAAACTTGCATATCTCTTACCCAATGCAACATGTTTTCAATTCATCCAAACTCTACTTTTCTCATGAATGTATAGTAAAACTTGTCTCATTTCCTTTTCTTTTCCATTATTGCAAAAACACATTATCAAAAGCTATAATAACTTGGGGAGCCGAGTAAGAAAGTTTATGCGACCTGCCTGACCCCCTACCCAATCCAAGACCCGCACATTTATTAAATTTGACCCAACCTGTATTAAATAAATTGCGAATTATCAAAGTGTGTGTTTGAGAAGCTATGTGTCCACCTCCAACCTCTCATCTCCACCGCATACGCGTGTCCACCTCCAACCTAAATCATATTAGTCTTACATCTCTCACCTCCAACCTCTCATCTCTATTTTCCTGAAACTTCCAAGCTCTTACCAACGAGGAAGAAAGATGGGTGATGATGTTTTGCCAACTGTTAAGATTTAATCTTGAAGTTAAGGTTTTCTAATAATTTAGGGGGTTTTCTCCAATGATTTTACAAGATTAAAGCTATAATTTATTTCACTTATTTTGATTTTTATGTAGTTGATTGTGTATAATGTAGTTATAGGGGGTATTAAGGATTGCTTTTTTTCTGCTTAAGAATTTGTTAGTTTATATAATTATTGTTGGGGTTTCTATGTGTGACATAGATTGGTTTGTAGTTGTTTCGGAAGTGGTCACTGAAACAAGCATTGTTTTTATATAGATAATTAGTTAAGGGGGTGTTCGAATTCGCATTATTAAGTGATGATCCGGATAAAAATTGGAGCATGTTCTAAAGACGCTAAAGTGAACTTTTTTCAGGAATGTTGTGTAAGGTTATTTTTGTATTCTAACTATTTAAAATGTGTATATTTTGAAAGTCTTTATGTGTGTATATGTTGGTTTGGAATTTCGCAGATCGTAGAGAATAATGAGTGTTTTGATATGCGTCAAAAGAATATTACGTGTAGGCTTTTTGTAACTGATTGGATATATTTGCTAAGGAGTGGTTCTTTTAAATTTGATATTTGTCTTCTACGAGTAATTTATTAGTTACGGATATAAGATTAACATATATAATACATTTTCAAATCATGAAACATGGTTACCAATTAGCTTTTTAAATTTCAGTTTGATGTTTGTTTATTTGAAATTTGTGTAATTGGGTATATTTTTTTGTTCGTTTGATTGTTACGAAGGATCAAAATCTGTATGCAAACATCTTTTTATTATTTTATTATAATATTAGGATTACTAAATCATATTGTATTTAAATTGTTTTGTTTTTTTAGTATGGAGACACAAGCTAGATACTTAAAACTTTAAAGCGTCACGAGGAACAAACAGCTCATGGAGAAAATATCTACAATGAGGTGCATTTTTCTTGAATCTATAATCCATCATCTGTTACTGTGGGATCATGAGGTAAATACATAAGCATGCAACTATTGACTATTTAATGCGGTGGTCGTAAGGGACTTCTACAAGAAGTTTTACAACTCCCTAGGCAGAGTACCTAACCGTTGTAGTAGTAGTATAGGTAAGACCCGGGGATTGTTATCGTTCTCTAGGGGAATAGGTTAGGAAGGCTTGATCACGGTCTAACAGAATTTTAGGGGTTGAGAGAAGATTATTTTTGTATTTTTATATTTATATTAAAGCAAGTAAATATATGGTTTTGAGAGGTTTGGTTGGTTTTAGCTATTAAACTAAATAATAAACTACGCTAATGGTGATAACAATATAATAAAAAGATTGTATTCATTTAATCATGTATTACTCCTTAGATTGCTTCTCCTAGTGTTGTTGCTTTGTCACACTTGTGATGATCTATATAATTATTTCCTAAGTCATGAACATATTACACGAACCCGCCGTCTATTTCATATTCCGTTGAGGCAAAACACAAAGTAAGGTAGTATGAAGACTATTACCCGTTGATCGAGTCAATAGTATATATATATATATATATAATATAGGTGAATTAGCGAAAAACCAAGTCACGAATAAAATATAATTCCGGAAGTATCGATTTCGAAGGTGACCCCTTCTAGTCGTTTCCCGGGTCGTTTTTGTTCCGACGAGGTGTGAATTGAACTTCGTGTTGACGTTTGTGATCGGAATTTTGAATTGATTAAGATGTTTAATTTTGGATTCTAATTTCTACAAATATAAAGCAAATAACAGACAAGAAACAATTAAAGCTAAAACGAATTAAACACGAAAAAACGTTAACGAGAATTTAAAACGCGACTTAAAAAATCTAAAACTTCAAATTTTAACACTAGAAAAGAAAATTTATTTTTAACAAGTCCTAAATGATAAAAGAAAATAAAAAAAAAGAATTATATTTTTTTGACTTTTATTTAATTTATTATGAATTAAAAACACTTTTAATCTAAATTAAATATTAAAAATATTAAACTAATTTAGAAAATCTAAAAATTCAGGAAAAGTACTTTGAATAATGAGGAATCTAAAAAAAATGCTAACTGGAAAAATGGCCGAACGAATAAGCTATAAATAAGCTTATATAAGCTGTAAACTTATATGGCCAACACCCCTTATATATTAAATTTTGCAAAGTATAACCGGAAAAGACCCAAGGGCGAGTTGTAGTGAGTGTGGTGTGGAAAACGTTGGGTTGTTAAGGTAGAGGTCCCGGGTTCGAAACTAGGGCTTCTCTATACTGCCCAATGTTTTTTTAATTGCTATTTTTTACAAACTTAAATATAAGCTCAAAATAAGAACTTTTTGTGAAAACACTTTTTATGAAAAGCTCAAATAAGCCAGAAATGAGCTTATAAAAGTGACATAATGACTAAAAAGGCATAAGCTTTTTACTTAACTAACTTTGTAAATAAGCTTTAAAAAGCTTAGCCAAGGTCAAATAAGCTTATAAAAGCTCTTCCCTAACCTAAATAGCAAACCTAAACAAGAATTAAACAAATCCAATAAGCCATAAGCTTTGAAACTCAAATAAGCTTTTTGTTTAAACCTGCTTAACTAACAGCCTAAGGAAGGACTTTTTAAGCTAATTTTAAGCTAGATAACTAATAAGCTATTGTCTAAGACCTAAAAACAGATTGAGATACTTCTATAAGCTATAAGAGAAAGCAAAAATTAAGTATTTTGAATAAATAATCAGCTAGAAAGTTGCTTATGAAAATGGCTGTCTAGGCAGCTTCTTTAGTTTTTTGGTTTTTTCAATGTTTTTGCAAAAGACAAAAGGGCTTTTGCAGCCCTAGATTTAGGCTAGCAAATGAACTTTAAAAACCAAAAGAAGCTCAAACAGATTGAGACTAATGCACAAACTACTGATGCTAAAAAAATTTAGGCTTAAATCAACCTTTTGCCAACTTAAATTTAAGATTGAAAAAGGACCTTTTAAACTTAAAACTGAAATAAACACTATGACATATTTGATACTTAAATTTCACAAGACAAAAACACTCTTAACCAACTCTATTCTATTGCATTTTAGAACCAAAACAAGCATGAAATCAACAAAGAATAACACCTTAACAAGATCAAATCAAATATGCCTTGTTAATAAGCTAGCAGACCACAGGTTCAAAACACGTGTACTTAAATCCTTACAAATAAATTTTAAACTTAAGAACTTATAAAAACTGATTAAAAGGCCTTAAAATAGCTTGTCAAAACTAACTTGATGACCCAAATCAATTTTAACAGTCTTTTGATCCGTTTTAAACTCTTGTCCCAAACACCCCTTTAAAATCTTAAAAACTATTTTAAGCTTGAATAAGACTGTTTTAACTTTAAACTTATGAAATCAGATGTTTATCTAAGTGTAATAAGTCTTATTAAGCTAAATCCAACCACTGAAAAGCACTTAACAATAAGCAATCCAAAATAAGCTATTTTGGGCTTTTTGAGACAGATTTAGTTATAACACAATTAAACAACTTTTAAACTATAACATAAGCATGAAAAACATTCATTAAGACAAAATAAGCAGAAATAAGCAATAACAAGAAAGAAATAAGCACTAGAATAAGCAGAACTTTAAATAAGCTATGAAGTGATAAAGTGAAAACTTACAAAACTCTTTGTTCTAAACAAGGGCTTAAGAGCATTTAAGGGCTTATTTGCTTATGTTGTAAACCCAATAAGCCCATCCCTTTTTAGCTTATCATCCAAATGCTTAATAAACATGGAACAGTAACAAAAGAACTTGACTTTTATTGAATAAACTTTGAGAGTAGAATGCTTGAAAAGGCAAAATGCTTAAGTGAAAAGCTTGAAAAATAGGGAATTGAATACAATAAAAAGCTAGAAAAGAAAAATTAAAAAGGATGCCCTCAAACTCCAAATCCTTGTTCTATTTATAGGGCTATGTGGTGAGGGTCTAGGCTTCAAAAACGTGTGTCAATCTCTCTAATCATCCTTCAATCAATCTCTCAATCAATCTTCTTACCCCTTGACTTCCTTCAATCATTCCACAAAAGCTTATGGAAAGCTATTATTGACGACAACCAAAATTAAACCCGTATCTTTGACTTTCCTTGGTTTCTGAACGCGTAATCTTGCCTAATGAGAGGGCTTCGGGGTGGATTTGGCTTGGGTTTGGGTTTTCCCGCCCTTTTCGGGCATTATTTAATAATATTTCAAAAAGGGGGTATGCAGGGTAACGGTCGTTAAGTGTACGGACTAACGGTGCAATTGGGTTAGGGACTGACTGTGTTAGTCCTTGGGGACTAATGGTGTAATGAGGTTAAGGTTTGGGCTGTTTGGGCCGTTTGTGATATAGAAGCTTAATGGGCTTTTTATTGTTTAAGTTTTTTTTTTGTATAAATGGCATAATGGGTCGACTTGGCCCATTTAGATGCATACGCCTTCGGATTTGGTTTTCCATGCTCTTTCTAATCCCTTGCTTGGTTTTGTCCGGTTTTTTCCTTGTTTTTGTCTTTTTGTAAATATCTGTTACCTGCACAGTACATAACGCAAAACAAGCATATTTTTGGCATTTTATCATTTAAGCTCGTTTTCTTGAGAAAAAGGTATGTGTATTTAAGCACATACCAAATCCCCTCATACTAAAATATTGTTGTGTCCTCACGCAATGAAATAAATCCATGTCTAGAAAACCAAACATTTCAACCCCTTAAATTAAATACCTTGAAAAGAGCCAAGTGTAAAATTAAAAGGGATTAAGAAATTACTAGTTTTTTTAAACACTCCCCGTTTACCATTTTCCTTCTTGCACACATTTTTCTTATTTTTCATTATGTACAACATGCTGGACTTCCATTATTGATCATAACTTTTAGGATCACTGAATAAGAAACAACTCAATCCTAAGGTGTCCTAGAAAAAAAAAAAAGATAAATTCCATCCGTCCTTGATTTTCATTATTCCCAAAAACTAAGCTTTAAAAACAAAATCATTGTTAAATTACAGTTGAAATGCTAATGATACTTCGTATTTACAATTTGTGTTAAAACTTTTCTACTCCCGACAGATATTAGTATCTTAAGGTATGTGTGCCTCAGTTAGAATTTTGACCCATCCAACCCACGTTTTTAGATAGTTATAACCTTTCCAAGTTTCTTGTTCCACCTTTAGTTATATGAATTCTAAGGTGAGATTGTACCCATGTAGCCACATTTATTCTCGGCACATCCCAACATCGTCCGGCTAAGTGACATGCTTTTGCACCCGCTAGAGAATTATTGTCGAGACTCTCGACCTTTTGAACTCTTTACTAAAAAAATTTCTAAAATCTTAGTAAGTTTATAACTCAAAGCAAGCTAATTCCTCCAAAATTAAGACATTGTAGGTAAGTTAATTCCTTTAGAGTGACTTCTTCTCGAACCTCCCGACATCAGTCGTCAACGTGGCCCAGGCTTTTGACACCCCACATGAGATGACTGATCAGAATTAAACAAACGTTTCCGGTCTGGTTTCAAAGTTTTGTAGGGATTAACAAGTTTAAGTTCAAAGGAATGTTTAAATTTTAGAGAAAGAAATTTTCTCTTTATTTATTAAGCAACATATACTAGCAATATTATTATATTTTTCATAACATTTTCATTTTTTTCTTCATTTTTTTCATTTTTTTGTAACATTTATATTTACTCCGTATACAGGGAAAATTTCTTTTTAGAAAATAAAAACATATTTTTGACCAAAAACTCTTATTTATCAATTCATCGATAAAGCTTTTTACTCTAAAAATTTTGATCTTAACGGACTTTTAAGAGTGATAAAACTCTAACTTGTCTTTCAAAAAGAGCACGTATTATTAGTCATTTTAGAAGCTACTGGGAGAAAAAGCTACAAATTACCCTTATGAGCCTTTAAGATTTCCATGTAATCCTTGCTTCACATTCCAACTTATATTTAACTTTATCATTTCTCGTTTTTCGCAAATTTAAAATCTTTAATAAAAAGATTCGCGAATGCTTAGAAAAATAAAATTAATCTTTGCATATTTAAAGTCATTTATAGAAACTTGCAAAATCTTGGCCTTTTGGGCTAGAATTCGCAATTTAAAGCTTCTTGTATAAAAGGCTAGCAAAAGCTTATACATTAATAAAGGTTAAGGGAGTAAGCTAGAGCTCAACATGCTTGGTCAAGTCAAAAATTATTCTTATTCTTACCAATAGAAAGTCAACATTTGTGATAAACACTTATTTTATTTTTGCAAAATTTTTAAATTTTGGCCTAAAATCACATTTTTTTTGTATTTTCTTAGTAAAACGGGGTTACGTGAAAGACATAGACAAATGAAAGTAGGATCAAATCGATAGATTCCCCCTCATACTAGAACGATACATTGTCCTCAATGTGTGGGGGTTGCCAACCCCCTCATACTAATTCCAAAGTATATTCCTAATATAAAAGGGAATCTCACGTAAATCTAAAGCCGTTTATTAATTATGCCAAAGATTAAAGGTTAGTCAATAAGATCAAGGATATAGGATTCCCAAAATAAGCATGCAAAGGGATGAAGATCGAGTGAGCGTTGGACAAAACCACGAGCACGAGAATCTTCATAATCTGGGTAATCCTGACAAATCATCACAGACAACAAAAACACAAGACTAGAAGAGGAGAGCCCCATCACGTCACACTTATTAGAAAATCGAAAGAAGACATAAACATGGGTTGCCTCCCGAGAAGCGCTTTGTTTTTGTTAACCGAGTCATGAGCTTGACTCGACCCCTTATACTTGAGCTAGTCAAGGAGGGTAGAAATGGAGATACAGGACATCCCAAATAGGAATGTCCCCTCCATAAATCATCATCGGGCTTTCATCAAGGAAATTATGAATGATCTTGAAAGCTTTAAAGCCCTGATGAGATAAGAGATGAGGAGATTTCTCCTCTTTTGAAACAAGAATTCCAGGATTGAAAACTTTGTCCTCAATTTCGGATGAAAATGGAAGCAAAGTTTCAAGCACTGGAGAAAGAGGATCACTGATGAATGAGATAGAAAATTTATTTAGTGATAGAAATCTCTTGGATTGGACTTCAATAGATATTCCCGGATCGAAAGTCTTGTTTCTATTTCTGAAAGGAAAAGAAACTACAAGATTAGATCCGCTAAAATCAGTAGAAAGAGTGAAGTCCAGATCCGGACAAAGGGTAGGATAGGTGGGTAAAACGTTAGGCATATGAACTCTAGGTTCTCCAAAAATATCTTCCATAACAACTCTAGTCAACTCGCCCGGATCTGGCTCATATTCAAGAAAAAGATTATCCTCTTCAGAGTCATAGCCGTCACTATTAATACCTGGTGGTATCGAGTCATCCGCAGCAAGAAATATATCGATCTCCTCCATAAGAGTCATTATCCTTAACGGGGATAGGAGACGAGGAGATAGATTCGATCATGGCATCAGAAATTTCAGAATTAAGTTCTTCCGGAGGTCGAGGAGATGAATTATCATATAACATTTTCTCAACAAGAATAATATCTCCCTCTGGATCAAAGTCGGCTCCAGCAATTCCTGGTGGAATTGGATTGATAAGAGCGAGTTCACCGGCGAACTCCTCGAGAAGAGGATCAATCTTAGGAGAAAAATCGATAATAGAATCAATGAGATAGTTTGTGCCATCAATATCTTCTAACACCTCATCATAAATCGGATTCACGTCACTAGAAATGGATTCTATGTCAAATTCAAAAGGAAGGTTCGAGAAAACGTCCTCCTCAAGAAATGACTCGTTATCACTAGAATATTCACTAGAGGTAGAATCACCATAAGAATCAAAAAGAGGTCTAGAGAAAATCACACAATTATCTTCAAAAACGTCGAGAGGGGAATCGTCAAAAATTGGCAAATCACACTCACTTTCATTATCGGAAGTAGCCTCGGACTCACTTGGGTTTTGGACAAGGTTCTCAGCACTAGACTCATTATCTTTGCCTGATTCCTTTTCAGGAATAGTGTCAATATCCTCATCCTCCATTATGAGAGAGTCCTTAGGCTCTTCAATCGGGGAAGAAGTCGTGATTGCATCAGACGAAGGAGTTTCAAACATATCTGCATTCATAGAAATTATACTCTCCTTGTCGTAATCGTCATCGTCGTTATCATCATCCTGGCAAATGAAGCTTTGTGGGGGATCGTGATTTTGAAATAAAGCATTAATTCTAGCTGCCTGCTCTTCTGCTAGCAATTCTGCAATACTCTTTTCTTCTTGTTTTTTCTGAACTTGCTTATTTATCCCCTTTTCTTCTGCTTGCTTTGGTTGAATTTCATTTAGAAGTTGCAAATCATGAATAAGTTGGAGTAGCAATTCTTGTATAATCTCCGGTTGATTTTGCTCTTCTTCCAAAGCTTGCTTAACTTTAAGAAATTTCTCCTCAGCTCGCAATAATGCAATACATTTTTCTTCTCCGTAGTAGTATAATGAGGCTTGGGCATCGGTCATAGGTCTGGATCGTATAAATGTATAGGCTGAAAATGTTTGGTCTTGCGTTGCCCTAGGACTGCCCCAACCACAAAGTCATTTGCATCACACATAATTTCAAAGGGCAAGTCCCAATCGGGGGCAACTAATATCGGGGCTTCGGTTAATTTCTTCTTTAGGGTCTCAAATGCCTCTCTACACTCGGTTGAGAAAATGAACGGAGTCTCTTTTTCAAGAAGATAGGTCATTGGGCGGGCGATTTTAGAAAAATCTTGAATAAATCGACGATAAAACCCGATGTGACCTAGAAAACTCCGAATTCCTTTGACCGACGTGGGAGGAGGTAATTTTGCAATAACATCAAATTTTGCCTTATCTACCTCAATCCCTGATTTCGAAATCTTGTGGCCGAGGATAATGCCCTCTTTGACCATGAAATGACACTTCTCTTAATTTTGGACAAGATTGGTGGTCTTTGCACCTTTTTAGATTTAGTCTAAATAGGGAGGAAAAGCTGAGAGGAAATACCGGAAGAACGAGAAATCATCCTTTGATGGACTTCCATTGTTTTCTCGATCATGTCGTGGAAAATGGCCATCATGCATCTTTGGATCATGCCAGGAGCATTACATAAACCGAAAGGCATACGTCGATAGGCAAACGTTCCATAAGGGCAAGTGAAAGTTGTCTTCTCTTGGGCTTGTGGGTCAATAGGGATTTGAAAATACCCAGAGAATCCATCTAAGAAACAATAGTACTCGTTCCCAGCTAATCGTTCTAACATGTTGGTCACATGAAGGGTATCGGTAAATGGTCTTTCGGTAGCATTGTTAAGTTTCTATAGTCCAATACAAAAACACGCCACCTGGTAACTAACCTAGTCAGAATCAACTCGTTATCTTCATTAGTCACAACGGTTATTCCACCCTTTTTGGGTACACAATGCACGGGGCTAACCCAAGGACTATCCGAGATAGGGTAAATCAATCCGGCATCAAGGAGTTTTACAACTCCTTTCTTTGATAACTTCATAGAGTTTTTCGGATTAACCCTTCTTTGATGTTTGGACCGCCGGATTTAAAAGGCATCCTACATTGTTAAAGATTTTGTGAGTGCAAAATTGCGCGGTCAATACTTAATGTCGGTGAGTTTCCAGCAATTGCTTGCTTATGATGACTGTAATACCTTTTTAGAGTCGTTCCTTCTCTTGTCTTTCAAGTTTTAGCAATAAGACGGGTAATTTATTGTACCCTCCAAAAAATGGCATACTCGAGATGAGAAGGTAAGTCCTTGAATTCAAGCTTCGGGGGTTCATTAACTAAGGATTTAACGCTTTTAAGTTCTTCACACTTTAGGTCCATCGGGCGGAGAGGAGAATACAGGTCATTATTTAACATTTCTTCAATTAGACTAATGTCTCCCTCCGGATCAAATTCAGCATCATCAATTCCTGGTAGAACTGAATCACTTGCACAATAAGCTTCAATCTCTTGTAGAATAAAATATCCTCCCTCAAAAGGAGTAAGGGAAGGTGAAGATTTAGCAATGATTGGTTCAAAAGTTGGAGTGGGATTGCCACTCTCAGAATTGTCAGAGGAATCCTACATTCTTGGGAGATGAATACTCCTCATAAGCTACATCGATGACATCAATTCGGTTAATTGATTCAGTATCATTGTAGGAGTATCTTGAAGTGTTACTAACTTTAAATGTTATGGCTTTATCACTCACTCGGAGAGTTAATTCTTCATCGTAAACATCAATCAAAGCTCGTGCCGTCCTAAAAAAAGGTCTCCCGAGAATTAAAGGAACTCGAGGATCGACAACATAATCAACGACTACAAAGTCGGCCGGAAAATGGAACTTTCCTACCATCTTCGACAATGCTAGTTGGTCTAGTAGTAGACCGGTCCGCAAGCTCAAGAATCATTTGGGTAAGAGTAAGTTCGGGGAAGTCTGAAAGCTTCCGCCATATGGATAGCGGCATAAGTTGATGCTTGCACCAAGATCGGCCAGCTAAGCATTCAATTATCTCTGGAAAATTACATGGAATGCGATTTCGGGGTCTCTTGTTTTTTCAGCCAGCTTCTTTAGGATAACCGTCCGAACTAATTCTCTTCCCGGTGTATTGGCTAATTCAAATAATTTCTCCTTATTGCTAAGAAGATTCTTGAATGTGGAAGCAAATTTGGGCATGTAGAGTTAAGCATCCGAGAAGCTAAGATTGAAGTGTAAGCTTCGAAAGATTTGAAGAAACTTTATCATTTGATGGTCGTCTCTTTCTCAGAGATTTTGGCTATTAAGCCTCGAAGGATAAGGTAAATTTGGTTTAGGCTTAGGAGCGTTAACGGGCTCAAAGGTTGGTGCTTGAGTTTGGTCATCCAGAGGTTGGACTTTTTCGGTACTTGGTTGCACCGGATCCTTTGTCACCTCGGGCTCTCTTTCCACTACCTTGGGATAAGGAGAGAAAGGAGGAGGAATAAGAGGTCCATCGTAAGAAACACCACTTCGGTTAGTGATTGCTTTCAAGCCACCTTTCGGGTTAACAATGGTATTACTAGGAAGAGAACCCGAACCCGAAGGTTTGTTCATTTGAAAATAATTGCTCAACATATTCTCAAGCTTGTTGTTTTGTTGCAACATCGTGGCATGAAATTCATTTTTCAACTAAGTTTTCATATTAGTGATTTGATTTTGCATAGCTCGCATGTTTGTGTCATTAACTTTCATGTAATTTGCGAGTTCATTAGATGGAGCAGCTTGAGTTGGTTGATTCGGAGCTCGGTAAGTCGAATTTCCTAGGTTGTAATTATTTCCTCGGTTTTGATTGTTTTGAACGGGTGAAAAACCAGGTGGTCGAACTTGATGCGCTACACTCAGGAGAATGTGGGTTCCAGCATTTCCCTGATGATAGTCTTTACTGCGGCTTTGTTAGCAAACATATGTTTGAATATTATCTTGATATCCTAGGAAAGCATTGCCATCGGTGACAAGACACTAGTAGTAAGGATGTGGTCCACCACAAGTAACACAACTCTCTTCAACCGCTTTAACGGTAGCTGGAGGCAGAGTGTTTTCTTAAGACAGCAAAGCCTTAACGGCATTAGTAAGTGCAGCAACATCGGGTGAAAGACCGGAGATAGAGTGTTGTGTTCGTACTCACTTTGGGAACAACCGGTCTGTTTCGTAAAGTGCAAACTTTCGACTTATTCTCGATAATGGTTAAAGCATCTTTAGGAGTCTTAGTCAAAAGATTGCCACCGGCGGCTGCATTCAACGAATCTTGATCGGTTGATGTTAAGGAATTATAGAAAGTATCAAGTTGGTGTAATTCCATGAAACCGTGATGTGGGCATGCACGAAGGAGATCCTTGAAACGGTCCCATGCCTCACAGAATGATTCATCAAAACGTTGCTGAAAATTTGTAATCTCATTCCGGAGATTTGTGGTTTTTGAAGGAGGAAAGAATTGGTTAATGAACTTGGAAACAAGATCTTCCCTTTCTAGTCGTTTCTCGGGTCGTTTTTGTTCCAACGAGGCGTGAATTGAACTTATTTTTAATGTTTGTGATCGGGATTTTGAATAGTTCAAGATTTTTGGTTTGGATTCATTCTTATGATGCAAAACAAACAACGGTACATGACAATAAAAGCAATTTAACGACTAAGCACAAAAAAATCAGACTTTAACGAGATTTAAAAGCGCAACTAAAAACCTAAATTATCAAATTTTAACCTTAAAAATGCAAATTTAATTTCTAAAAGTCTTGAATGATTAAAAATAATTTTAGAAGAAAGAATTATATTTTTTTGATTTTTATTTTATTTTTTATGATTAAAAAACAATTTTAATCTTAAAATATTATTACTTCTTTAATATTAAACTAATTTATTAAAATTCTAAAAAACTCAAGAAAAATACTTTTAACTATTTAAAAGCCAAGAAAAATACCAACTGAAAAATATGCACTTCGGATAAGCTGTTAAAATAAGTAAATAAGCTTTATAAGCAAATAAGCCAAACTGCCCTTATAAAATAAATGTTGCAAAGGTTTAACGTAAAAGTCCCAAGGGCATGATGGTAGTGGAGGGTGGTGGTAAAATATTGGGCTATTAAGGTTGAGGTCTTGGGTACGAGCTTGGGGCTTCCCTATACGACTTAATGTTTTTTTTATTTGCTAAACTTTTTACCACTTATCTATAAGCCTTAAATAAGCACTTTTTGCGAAAGCACTTTTTATGAAAACCAGTAATAAGCCAGGAATAAGCTGCTTAAAATGACAGAATGCACTTAAAAACTTAAAGGCGTTAATACTAAATCAAGATTTTGCAAAATTAGCTTCTTCAAAGCTTAACTAAGGTCAAATATGCTTCTATAACTTGAATCAGGACTTAAAAAGCAAATCTAGAAGACAAATTTATGCATCCCAATAAGCTGGACAAGCTTTTAAAAATCAAAAAATAAGCTATTGACCCAAACTGGTATTAAAACAGCATGAGAAGGCACTTTTAAACTAATTTTTAAGCTATTATATCAATAAGCTAGACTTTTAAAACACAAAACAAATTAAGCTAGAACTTTAAAGATCTAAAATAATCAGTTTTAAACCGTTTGGACTTCTAATAAGCTAGATATAAGCTACTGAACATTGCTGTTTACACTGAACTAATGTTTTTGGTTTTTCTAGATTTATTGACAGATTAAGGTGGCCTTTTCTTTTGCACCCCTTTATAAAGCTAAGAAAATATGCTCTAAACCCCAAAATAAGCCAAACAGATTAACGATTTAATACAATGAGCTTTGTTGCAAGGAATTTCAAAACCTGAAACTAACTTTTTCTTATCTAATTTTAAAATTGAAAATGACTTTTTAAACTTTGAAACTGAAACTAATGCAACTATTGACAGTTTAGGACCAAATCAATTGCATACTTAACCAATTACTTTCTAATGCTAAAAGAGACTAGAATGAACCTTAAAACAATACTTATGCAAGCTATATAAGCAAGATCTAAAAATAAGTAGTTAAACAAAACAAAAATACTACAAAACCTAGGATTCAATGGCAAATACCTTAAAACTGATTGTCAACCTTAAAGGCCTTAATTAAACTGACTATAAGACCTAATTAAAGCTTAGCAAAGTTGGCTTATTGGCCAAAAAGATGTCAAGCAGCACTAACCAAGGTTAGAGCTGCTGTTCCAAACACCCCTTTAGAAGTTTAAAAATAATTTTTACCTTGAAACAGACCATGATTCCTTAAAACAGATTAAGCACTATGTTTTTATAGATCAAATAAGCAAGAATTACCACTTAATAAGAACTAGACAATAAGCAAACTAAATAAGCTATTTTTGGCTTTTTAGGACGTATTTTTATCAAAACATAAACTAATGAGATTTAAATAATTTTATAAAGCACCAAAATGCAATTTAATTGACAATAATTAAGCCTTAATAAGTCACAAATACGACAGAGGATAAGCAGTAAATAAGTAAAACATTAAATAAGCTATAAAAAGAAAATGAAAACTTACTTTTTATTGAATAATCTTGAGAGTACAATGCTTGGAAAGTAAAATTGCTTAAGTAATAAGCTTAAAACAGAGTTCTTAACATAAAGCAGTAAAGTAAAATTGCTAGAAAAGAAAAGATATATCCTCTTAGTGAAATCGTCTTCCCTATTTATAGGGGAATGTTGCACTTCTTTGTGAGGTGAAACCGCCTAAGCCTTCAATTCTTCCCAAAATTGCTTATGGAAAGCAATAATCACCATTGAATGTTTTGACTTTCCTATAATTCATGCCGTGTTTTTTGTCCAATAGGATGTCTCTAAACTGCCACGTGGCTCTGGGAGTGTGTCAGGATGTGTAGGGGAGTTTGTTGAAGGCGTTCATAGCAGTGGAGGGAGGGTTTTGGCTCATTTTGGGCCTTCGCGCCCTTTTCGGGATTATTTAATTATATTTTAATTTTGGCAGTTAAAGGAGTAACGGGCGTTAGGTTTAAGGACTAACGGTAATATTGTATAGGGACTAACGGTGCAAGGTTTTGGGACTGGTGGTGTAAAGACTTAACTAAAGTATTTTAGTTAAAGTTTAACGGGGTAATGGTTTTTGGGTTTGTTGGGCCGGTTTTAAGATTTAATGGTTTTGGGCTTTTTTGAGGCTTTTGTATAAATGGCATAATGGGCTGACTTGGCCCATTAACTTGGGTTGGGTTGGCCCACTAAGATGCATACGCCTTTGGCTTTGGTTTTCCGCGCTCTTTTCAATCCCGTGCTCGGTTTTGTCCTGTTTTTGCCTTGTTTTTGTCTTTTTGTGAATATTCGTTACCTGCAAAGTAAATAACACAAAACAAGCATATATTTGGCATTTTATGTCTGTTTTTTGGTTATTTAAGCTCGTTTTATTGAGATAAAGGTATGTGTATTTAAGCACATACCAAAGTCTATTTTCGAAAACGTTATATATATAAAGCCATAATGTGGGAAATAAGAATAGTATATAGATAATGGATGGGTCGGTATTAACGGAAAACATAATATTTCATTTAACGATATTAATGTCTTCGAATATCCGAACTTTTTAAAAATTGTAACTTTCTAAAAATGAAAACTTTTCAGAAAAGTAGCGTAACTTAATTATGAGTGTGACTCTATTCTAGGATGTTTTAATAAGTAAATTTAGGACGCTCGTGTGGATTCTATGGGTACTTCTTCTGTAGTTAATAAACTATAATCGATTCTTTTAATCGTATTCTTCTCCTTTGTGTGAGTTGTTATCAGATAAATGAAGGATTTATCTTTGTTGTTGTTTCATCGCTGTGTTTCTTAGTTTTTGGCTCATTAACACCTCATTCTTTTCCTCATTACTTCGTGTGATTTTGAAGAATCATACCTCCAAGAAGTCAACTCCTACGTTCAGTTGATATCAAACGCCTCTCTACGTTCATTTTGTCGATCGGATAACTCCTTACACTAATTTCTTTTGAGCGTTGCTATATTTTGATACCCTTTGATGCCTACTTCCATCCACTGTTATTACGATCGAATCATTCTTTCGTTTGCAACGATAAATTCTACAATTGACTCTCTATAGCATCCCGATTCGCGATCTGTTGGAACAAATGGCTCTCTATGTACATTTTCTCTGAATACTTCTACGTTTGTTCGAATATTCTTTATACTTGCTAAGATCTATCGCTTTATAAACAACCCTGATGTCATCTTATAAACCATTTTACTGTTAGCCCATAAACTATTTTACTGATTTTCTATAAACTAAATTATTGTCAACTTATATACTATTTTGTTTTCATTTTATGAACTGTTTAGACTACTTCCCAAATCGTTTGACTAAGACCTTATAAACATTTTCAGAATCATCCGATAAACCATTTTGCTATTATACTATAAACCACTTTACTATCGTTTTATAAACTATTCTGTTGTTATCATATGAGCTATTTTACATTCACTTTATGAGCTATTTTACTACTTTATAAAACCATTTAATACCATTATATACATAACACCAGTATGACAAAAAGCGAGCATTGCATCGTTAGTCCTTAATTATACATAGCCTGATCACCTATGTATAATTCAGGAAGGACCATGCTATGCCGGGAGTAGTCACTAATTTTTTTTTTATCAAAATCAACTTTCTATTTATATTCCCAAAAAGAGAACATTTCATGCATTAACTATTATTTATTCCATATTCGGTTGTTTATCACTACTAAAATTGTTTTTATTGAACCCTTCAAAACACGTTAGAAGGCTATTTCAACTGGAACTACCTCTGGAATACCCATTAGAACTCCTATCACCCTTTCGCGTCTTGAACCTGAGGAGACGTTTACCTCATTAAACCTTGTCTTTCCACTAGATGCATTTCGTCTAGTCATCAAGCTATAAATTATCGAGGATCCTGTAAAGATCATGGACCATCCAGGTAAACACTTAAATCAAGGCCGTATCCTCATCTTTTCGCAAGTAAACCGATGGCGAGCAAGGAGAATCGAGCACCGGGACGGCTCTCCTTTAAGAGGAGGAGGATGTAACATTTCGGATATAAGGTCACTATTTATCACGAACTTTATTTTTATTTTCTAAATTCTATAGAATGTGTTTTATTATGTTTAGTCGGTTTTTATATATAAAAAATCGTCGTCTTGATTATTTACGAGTCACGCTTTTAATATCTATTCGTTTTAACGATCGAGAAATCAATTTAGCTTCGAAAGCTTAATTATGTTATTTTTGTATTTTACGACTTTTCCCGCGTTTTTGCGAAACTGTGTCAAAAATAGTTACTTTAATACTTTTTAATATATTAACTAAGTGTTTTAAAATCAAAATTAATTAGTTATAAATTTTGTATATATATATTATATATATAAATATGATATATAAATATATATATATTTATATATATATATATATATATATATTATATATATTTATAATTTATATATATTTTATATTTATATATATCTATATAAATATATATATATCTAATATTTTATATATATAATAAAACCAAACATTCCATAAATATATTTTTATCTATTATAACTAATAATAAACTTTTCCTTATAAATAGCCAAACACCCCTTACTTTTTATTAGCCCCTACTAAATCCTAAAACAAACACTCCCTTATACAAAGTTTGACCCTATATAAACCTTTGACCCCTTTTATAAAACACATAGTAAAACTTATCAAAGAAAATACCTGGCTTCTTTTCCCCCTCCTTGTTCGACGAGCAGTACCCCAACACCATCAATAAACAAAAATCTTCCTCCCAAATCTCTCCCATTTGATCTTAAATCAACTATAAATCAAACCTAATTATTCCCTAACACTAATAAACCCCCATGCATGATTTTCAACAAGTTTTTGATTTTCTTGATTTTTGATTTCAAGGGTTTTGATCTAATTAAAGGTAATTGGAGCAATAAGGGTTTAATAATAAGTGTTGAAACAAGATTTGGTAAAGCGAAAACAGGTTTCGAGTTGTGTTTTGGGACTTTGTGTCGATCGGCCAAACACAACAAACCATAAGAGTGGTTTGTTTTGATCATCTTGCAATTATATTGCACTTGTGTTAAGTGTCCTTATTTTTTTAAAGATTTTTTTTATGTTGATTTGAATATATATATACTTGCATGTGTCGATTTTATGTTCAAGAATCCATGGATTTAGTTGCATGTTGTGTTTTAGAGTGTGTAATTGATATGGGATGATTAGTGGTAGTGTTAGGCTATTTTAAGAGTATTGGAGTTGTTTGTGATGCGATAATTGGAGTTTTATAGGCGTTGAAAGATATCCAAATTAGGGCAGAAAGTTTAGGGTGGTGTTAGGCGAGTTGAAATTTATTAAATTTGGAATTTAGCTAGAGAATATGATAGAGGTTTTAAAAACGAACGTTTTGATATAAAGCGGGGCTTCAAACTCTTAAAAACGAACGTTTAGCGGCCATTTGAAGTTTGGGAAAATGTTAAAAATAAAATCAGCACATGCTGAATTTTCTAATTTACTGCAGAAACGAAAAAGGATATTTTGGTCATTTTCTGTCGAGATTCGGGTCTCGGCTAAAACTAAAAAGTTGTCCGAAACGTCGTTTTACATCAAAATGCTTTAGAGTCCGAGTCGTGAAAATGTGTTCTAACAGGTCGTTTCAGACGGGTCAGATTTAGAAAAAATATATATATAAAAGTCAAATTCCGTAAAATTTCTTCTAATAGCCAATTGGCGTTATGGATAATGTTTTGGCTGAAATATAAAAAGTAAAACCGAATTTTTTTCAACTAATAAGTTAGCCGTTTACCTTGTTCGTGTCTAAAAGTCCTAATCTTGATAATGGGTCATAATGGGTATTTTTTACTAAGAATTACATATTAGGCGAGATGAGCTAAAATGAAATAAAATAATTAGGAGACTAATTCGGCAAAGTTAAAGTTTTCAAAACTGATGTTAGTATTGTAAAAAAAAAAAATTATGTTAATAATTCTAATATTTATTATTATTTATATGTATATTTGTATTGATGTTATATATATGTTTTAATTTAATATTTAATGATTATATTATATTAGTAATGTATGTTATGTTAATTATTATAATATGTATGTGAATATATATTGTTATGATGTATATGATTTGATAGGGGCGTTCTTAGCTCCGTTTTATTTATAATTTTATATGATAATTTTATGAATTGATATTTTTGTGTTTAATATTTTGTATGTATTTATTTAATTATTTAGTATGTATTCATTTTTATTGATAATTATGTATCTGTATAATATGTTATATTATGTAATTATTGAGATTATGTTATATTTTTATTATTTTATTTGTTGTTATTGTATTGTGTGAATTTTTAATATATGTATGATTTGTATATGTGATATGATGTTGTATAATAATTTATTATTGTGTGATGTATGATGATATTTGTTTATGTATATGATGATCGATATGTGTGATTTGTATTTGGAATGTGTTGTTTTATTTTTTATATTTTATAAAAAAATTATGTATGTTTTGAGATTTATGTAAATATTTATTATCTGAATTTTGTGTATTATGTTGTTTATGTTATTGTTGTATGTTTTATATTGTTTTTAATGTTAATTTGATGATATATTTTAAATTGTTGTGTATATAATTATGGATTGATTGTTTGAATGTATTGATTTGGATGATGTTTATTTATTGATTGTAAATTTATGTTTTAATGAATATGTTTGCCATTGATGAATGTAGGTTATATTATATCTAAAAATATATACTGTATATTGTATTGATGATTGGTATGTGTATGTATTTTTATACTTACTTGATTGTATGACAATTATGATTAATAAGCTATTATGTTGTTATTGTTATATTATATGCTGTTATATTATATTATTTTATTATATGTATTCGATGTATGAATAAATGTTATTATTTTTTTTTATAAACTTTATTATTTGTATTGATAGGGGTCGTTCATAGCTCCGTTTCGGTAAAGGCGCGTCTTATAACTCTTAAAAATGAATTCTTCACATCCGTCGGAAGTTTAGAATCGAGTTGTGTCAAATTCTGCTTTAGGCGATTTTGTGCAGAATTTTGGGTCAGCTTGCGTACGTCGTAACTCAATCACTCGAAAAGCTTTTCTAGAGTTTCTTGATCCTAAGACTAAGTTTAACGAGTCTACTTTCTAGCAAAAGCGGCCTCGCGGATTCTCAGTAAGTAAAAGTTGGTCAAATGATTTTTACAAGAAAAGTTGTCGAAACTGCGTTTTAAGACCAGAATTTAGATTGTGAAGATGTGATGAGCTGACATAGCAAAACATAATATTTTTCTATGAAATTTTAGCAGGAACAAGTGCATGATGTGTATGAATTACTAGAATTTTTCTAGAATTTTCTGTATAGTTTAAAAGGGTCTGCTCATGTCAAACTTTGGCAAGGTTCCAGCAGATCCTGTTTCGGACTTGTTGCTTTGTAGTATTTTTGAAAAATAGTTAGGCTTACTAGGAATTTTTTGGAAAAATTCAGTAGTTTGTCAATACATATAGGATTCTAGGAATGGAAGACGGGCGACCGTTGTGGTCATTTGGTATTTCTTTAGGTGTTGTCAAGTAACTAGTAAAATCGTAAAAATTCAGAAAGTGTAAGTTGAAAGATTATTAGTGGCGTTTCATTCATGGATTCTTCAACATAAGATTTCTTACATGTCGGCATATGTATTAATATATATATATATTGTTTCAATTTATGCATTTCTTAGTAAATATAATCCCTAATACGCGGACCGTTAATATTTTAGGTCGCGGTTGAGTTTTGGCATCTATTTTTCTTCGTTGATTTCTTGTTCGGTACTTCTACATACGGTGAGTTTATAGCCTCGCCTTTATAAATTTTAAATGTTTTCCTAAACCCCGCGAGAGAGATACATGCTAGTTTTACAAAATGGAACACAAGTTGTTTTCGGTATGCTGGACCCAAATATATATCTTGATTGCATGAGTATCATTTTCCAAAAGACCCCAATTTCATAAACCGTCAACTACCTATGATGGGTAGCCGCTGTTATAATTAATAGATATATGGGCTTGACAACCCGGTTCGGTGTTTGGGGATGCATCCATTGCGGGAACACCCAATGTTCGGACATATTGTATCGAGATGTTAGTAGGTATGAGGCAAATATACCTAACCTAGGGGCAATATTATTGAATATATCTTAAATGATCTTTATTAGTCGATGGGATTGGTGTCACGAGCTCAATGCAATATTTCCTAATAGCTTGTGTGCACGACAAGTTATAAGATGATTATTATTAAACTTGTGTTCTAATCTTTATTCATATAAACTCTATGAATTCACTCAACGTTTTCGTTGACTTTTTAGCATGTTTTATCTCAGGTAATCAAGGATGATGACTTGGCATGGACGAGGAGTATTGCATAAAAGTTTTCATAAACTTGTCTTATACCATTCTTCAAAAACTTTATGTTAATGTCTTTTAAAACTTATGTTGTGATGTTTTGTGGTAATGATTTTGTGGGACAAAATGTAATACTCTAATCTTTATGAATGGAACAATGCTAATATTTTAAAACGTCTATTTTGAGTCGTTCTTTATATTCTTATGTGATTGTGCTATGACTTAACACCCAAATTGTTGATTCCGCTGCATGTAAATTTGGGGGTGTTAAAGAGGCACTAGGATTAACCCATGTTTTAAACTTGTAATTCTTATTATGGTCACATCGATTATATAA
This sequence comes from Tanacetum coccineum, assembly GCA_026074375.1. Classification (NCBI taxonomy): domain Eukaryota; kingdom Viridiplantae; phylum Streptophyta; class Magnoliopsida; order Asterales; family Asteraceae; genus Tanacetum; species Tanacetum coccineum. Next base: position 97,301 of record BQNB010000944.1, read on the forward strand.
CTATCCCACACCCTTGCCATGCACTCATCTTTAGTGAAGGATACCCCTAGTACAACCCTCTGAGCCTATCCTTTTTTACGATTCTTGTAATTTTTTGGTGGATTCCAGATTACTAATGAAGAACATTGTCAGCCCTTAAACCAATCGTTACACCCAAATTGCCTTAGCCTACCTTGTATGTACTCGCTTTTAGTACATTATTGTGTTAACCTAAGTTAATTATTTGAGTACACGATTGCTAAGTCCTTATCCTTGTAAATACAGTTCTGGGACGATTGGGATTCATGGTAGTATTTATTTCGCGGAAGAATGGAGAAGAAAAGTTAAATCAATACCCCCATATGTTTGTTAGATGATCTCCATGTTATTTTGATCCACCTCAAATTGGGTCATTAGTTAGGTTGTAAATAATAAAGTATGTAACAGTTCAAGTGTAGGGGTGTGCCTATAAACCCCCATGATGTATTATATGTTTAAGCAATGGCAGGGCAAAACTGTACAAAAAAAATTGTATATAAAAAAAAGTAAAAAAATGTATGGCCTGCCATTTGCTTATGTTTATGTTTATATTAGAGTCAAGAAAAGAAAAAGAAAGCAATTGATGTAGAGTTGTGTAGAGTTTGTATATCTTTGTCTGAGTCTTGGCTTAGCAACCAAACCAGCGTGTATTCGTATAAATAATTAGCTAAACTTTCCACTCCAAATTCACCTAAAGCCACCAAAATGTATCCTATATGTTTCCGTTTTTATTATATGTTATCTTACACCTACACCTCACAACCCTTTAAAATACCTCTTAGATAGTAATGAATAATGCTTGCGCCTAACGGTAGAGGTTTGATCCTTTACCAAGCCTATGGTAATTTATATGCTATGAAAGGTAATGAGTGTTGATTTTTGGTTTCCCCATTATGTTATAATTTATTATACACCCGATAGAAAGAGAGAATCCTCAAACACTTATTTGAGGTGCTAGTATATACTTTCCGTGCTTTTAATTACGAGGTCTAGAAGGCTGTGTTATAAAATACATTAAAGAGTAGGTTAAATGACCCTTTTATTGCTATTGTCTAGGTAGAATAGCCCATTTGCTTGAGGACATGCAAATCCCAAGTGTAGGGTATTTGATGAGGTGTCATTTTATACACTATTTCGAGGTCATTTAACCCCTTAAATCATGCAAGTATGCTCATATTATGTGCTTAATCGTTTGTTTTTAGTTTTTAGCACTTGGATGGCATTTAGAGGAAATACACGTGACTTGGGCTCATTTGGAGAAGAAACGGACGAGATTACGGACTTACACCAAATCTCATGATGACTTTTGCAAACAATGGCTGGAGACGGTATCGCAAGCATATAGCGACGCCATCGTGATCAATCTAGTGACGGCGTCAGGATAATGGCGATGACGTCAGGACGTGGCCGACTTAAGGAGGATCTAAAATTGTCTACGTGGCAACGGCGTCAGGATTGCAAAGCGACGCCGTTGGGTCAACAGCTCTATAAATATAAATCCGTTTTTAGGGTTTTAGTGTGTAACTTTGGGATAATTTTGTATAACCCTAGGGAGACGAACCCTAGTCGTTTTAGGAGCTTTATAGGTCATTTTTAGGGCCTCAAAACCCTATTGTACTACCTTGAATCCATGTTTTAATCAAGTAAGGTATTTATCTTTAATTATTCAATATGTCTATGTGTTGTTTGATTAATTCATCTTCTTGCTTTCTTTGTAACATGCGAGGCTAAACCCTCCTTTGTATTTATCTATGATTGCATGAAACTTAGATTGTAGATCCTTTTGATGTTGCTTCTTGTTGATGAATGTGCGTGTTAGGCTTTAGAAAACCAGCTTTTTTCTGTATCGCTGTTGATATGTCTAGGGAAACGTGAGTAGTGTAGAAAGGATACCATCGATAACAGTCTTCATACTACCTTACCCAATATATGGTTGATCCCTCTTAAGTTATTTCACATGCATTTAATTTTTCACATGCCTTTAAGATACTCTTAGAGGCCTTGTAATAGTCTTTATACTACTTTACTTGTGCGTTTCCTTAACGAAATATTAAATAGACGGCGGGTTCGTGTAATCCATTCATGACCTAGGAAATACTTACACAGATCATCACAAGTAAGATAAAGTAACGGATCTAGGAGAAGCAATCTAAGAATAGTGCATGATTAGGTAAATGCATTTACTTATCATAAAAGTTATCACCAGTAGCATAGATTATAAATTAGTTTAGTAATTAGTTAAACAAACCAACCCCTCAAACCATAGATTTACCTGCTTTCATAAAATATAAAAATACAAAAATAATCTTCTCTCAACCTCTAGAATTCTATTAGACCGTGATTAAACCTTCCCAACCTATTCCCCTAGAGAACAATAACAACCCTCGAGTCTTGCCTATACTACACTGCAACGATTAGGTACACTGCCTATAGGATTGTAAAACTTCTTGTGAAGTCTTTACAACCCTCACATCAAGTTTTTGGCGCCGCTGCCGGGGAATAGTTAGGTTTCGATCATAGTTTAACTTAGTTTTACTCGCTTGAATCCTTTTAAGTGAGAATTTAATTATGTATACTCGTAGTCTATCTTTTCTTTGTGTTATTTGTTTCATAATCCATTCTCGTCAACCACCATGGGAGACGCGAATCCTATCCGTACTCTTGGAGATTACTCCAAACCTAGCCACGAGGGCTACAGGAATACCATTGAGCTCCCTGTAGGGAACAACGTGGTACCTCTTCGATCTGACACCATCCGGTTGGTGCAAAACGGATGCTCATTCCATGGACTTCGGTCCGAGGATCCAAACCAACACCTCAAGGATTTCTTAAAACTTGTGACTCCTTGACTTGGATGGTGGAAAACCAGGGAAAGAACACTCGCATCAACCTCAGTATGCGCCTGCGTTTATTTCAATTTTCCCTTCGCGATCAAGCTAGCAACTGGCTTGAACGTCTTCCAGCAGGATCCATCACCACATGGGAGGATCTTACTACTCGTTTCCTTGCTCAATTCTTTCCACCGGGAAGGACTGCAAAACTCCGCAACGATATCCTGATGTTCCAACAACATCATGGAGAATCTCTCTCAGAAGCATGGACTCGTTTCAAGGACTTACTACAAAAAGTCCCTCATCATGGCATCGATCTTTGGCTCTAAGTCTAAATCTTTTATGACCATGTCAATCCCGTCACAAGACGAACCATTGACCAATCGGCCGGTGGCAAGCTTCGTGACAGAAACGCCAAAGAATCCTGGGCATTATTAGAGGACCTCGCCCTCTATGACAACGAAAGTTGGAACGACCCAAGGGATTTCGCTAAGCCGGTCAAGGCAATCTCTTTGCCTCAAGATGTCCCGAGTACATCCGACCGCCGCCTCATTGAGCTTGAGAATCAAGTTCAACGCTTGATGGAAGCTCATCTTGCTCCGACGCAACCTACTCAAGTGAACAAAATCACTACCTCATGTGAGATCTGCAGTGGTCCCCACGACACTCAGTATTGCATGGAAAATCCCTAACAAGCCTTTGTTGATTATGCATCCTCATGAACCGACAGGACGAGAAGTTGGTAGTTCCTTATAAAGCAAGGACCAAGAAACTTTAATGAAGCTGCCAATACTTAGAAGGGAAAGACAAACTTTAACTGGGCACACGCCCAGACATTTACTAGCCCATGGAACAGCTCATTCTCTATCTACTCATCTAGTTACCAAACAAAGCTTGAGAAAGCACTAATTTATTTTGACGCTCATCAAGAGAATAGACTATCCAGCCTAAGGACTCAACTTGAACAACAGCAAGATGACATGATTAGTAAAATTAATCTTTTATTGAAAGCCGTTTTTGAAAAGCTTGATGACGCTCCCATTCGTTACACTGCAAGAAACCCCGCAGCTCAAATGAATTTTACGTCTATTAACGACACCATAAGAGAGGAGCTTCTAGGCAAGGGAATCAAAAGTCCATCAAAGTTACTCTCCCCAAAATATCTGTCTCAGTCATCCTTAGCAGAACAAAATAGAAACCCTTTATCCCCAAAACGTGTTCACTTCTTTAATTCAATAGTTATTCTAAAAAAGGAAGATAAAGCTAAGGAAGAGGGAAATGTTGTAGATTAGGGGATTCAAGGACTTTTGACACCTTAGCTGATTTAGGATCATGTGTAAACATAATCCCACTATACCTCTTCAAAAAGCTTAACATAGGACTATTGGAAGAGACTGACCACATCTTCGGGTTGGCTGACGGAACCAAATCTTACCCATAGGAATTGTCAAAGACGTAGAAGTCCACATAGGAAAACTGAAACTATTAAATGATTTCTACGTAATCGACATGAAGAAAGACCCCGAAACCCCTTTGCTTGTAGGAAGAGGATTCCTTGCAACCGCCAATGCAGTTATAGACTGTAGGATGGCCAAGATAGCAGTAGGAGAAGGAATCACTAGGTCGGTATTCGGTGTAAAAGGAGTCGATTTAGGTGAGGAGGAAGCACCATATTGGACCACGCTTGGAAAAAGGGAATCATACAAACCACGCCCTAGCTCGGATGGAGTAGGCGCACAAATCCCTTACTACGCTAGGAAAGACTTCTTAGATTGCCATTTGCCCGGAGAATGGGAAATTGCTAGAGATGCTGAGATCAATCCTTTTAAGGATGTCCTTGTGTTTAGAAGAATGGTTGAATTTTTAGGAGCCATACCCATAAACCTTAAGAGTAACATGTGGGAATCGGAGGACTTAATTAACAACCCAATAAACTAGAACAAACCACCCAAGAACGGAGATGGAGCATGGCATGCCAAGATTAGACTGATTGATCCAGACGGAGAAGAGCTTATCAAAACCCTACAATCAATCCCCACCACTAGAAAACTCCCCAAGAGAGAAAGTCCAAGGGAGATCATCGATCTGGACCACTTCTATGACACTTAACGTGTGACTTCGAGTGTAGCTACAAGACTCATAAATAAAGAAAAGCGCTTCTTGGGAGGCAACCCAATGTTTATTTTTCCCGCACTTAGGAGTGTCGTGTGTTTTAATTCTTTATTGTTTGTTTAATTATGTTTGAATGAATTTTGTAATCATGCTTTGTTTGTTTATAACTTCGTCTTATTTGCAATCAAAGGTATTTTGCAACAAAATAAGTGTAGGGGAATATATCCGGTTTTTAAGAACCAAATTCATACATTTAAAATAATTTGTTTAGATTAATTCGCGTTAGTTTTGAGTCATATGATTGTAACGATTAATTCCAGGTTTTTATGCAGTGCTTTCTTCATATTTAACTAATAAAATTACGTGCAAGAAATTTCTCATTAAAAAACGAGGAAGGATTTTTCACAGACGCTGGAGACGGCGTCGGGATTAACACCCGACGGTGTCGCGTCTCCAGGAATGTGAAAAATTGAATTTTTTTGTATGTTCCCTCATCATTTTTCATTGCTACTACTTTGATATTCTTATGCTTAAATTATATCTTGTCTCTTGGTTGGGACTTTATTAAGTAGATTGTCGTTTGGCCTTTGTAAGTCCAATACTTGCGTGATTTTGAAAGTTATCCATTAATTGTTCTTTTTTGCATCTTATATTGGTTCTCGTGTAGTAAAATAAGTGTTTAAACTTTTTGTTTAGGAATAATCTGTTTAGAATATTAAAGTTTTCTTTGTCCCATCGGCCTAATGCACCGTTACTTGTTTCGTTTAAATTTATCTCACAACAAAAATCTCGTTATCTCCGTTAAAGTTATTATATCCAATCATCTCGTAGTTGGGGCATTAAGCTTCATTCTTCAAAATTAAACTTTCTCACACAACCCAAAACCCTCGACCACTTAGATCTTTTATATATTTCTTTCTCTCATCCACTACAACACACCTACCTCATTCAAAAATCGAAACATCTTATTTTCGCTCTCACTCTATCACCGATAAACCCTTCATCAATGGAAACCATCTCGGAAATCTTTAGCCCCGTCATGATCGTCATCATCATCACGCTTATAATAATCCTCTATCCGATACTCAAGTTCTCGCATGAAGATTTGTTCTTCGTATTTTACATTTTCGTTATTTTCCATTTTCCCTATCCTTTGTATTGCTTTTAAGCATCTAGTGAAATATAATAAAATGTTACGCTTTTTTGCATGCGATTGTTAATTTATTCTTTCGTTTGTGTATCATGAGTATTTACAAACCACACTCTTCTGCCACACGCTAGGCCTCATTTTAAAATAGTGGTAAAAAACAATCCAAAAAAACATTAATAACTTAAAAACTAGGTTAGAACATATATTTGGGGACAAATCAAAACAAAAAGGAAAGAAAAATAAAATTTAAATTTTTTATTAATTTTCCTGGAACCCTACGTAAAGAAGGGCGGAACCCTTTTCAAAAGGGATCTGGAAGATCCGTCTGACTGATACTCGAATCTATCAGTTCTTCTTTTTCTTTTCACTGTTTCAAACATTATTTCAACTACTTTCATAAAACCGCATGAGAATACTCTATCATCACCATTGCATCTACCACTCTAAAACCACAATCAATCAGTGCTTTTCCTCACATTGTAAGTCATAATCTTCATCCCTCTCTTTGTTCAATCATAGATTAGTGTTTTTCTCAAAATTAGAGCTTGTAAAATTTAATCACTCATAATCGATGAATTTAACACAAATGACTAAGTATGATTTCCTTAGTTAGGAATTACATCTTCTTTTTCATTTGAATAGCTTATCGTTGGCGAGCGTTCGATTCACGCCGCTGTACTAAAGGTACGTCTTTTTGATTTTCTGGGGTCTACTCTACCTGGCTATCTTGTGTACCAGGATACCGATTTCATGTTTCGCTCAACGCAGAACCTGATTTTTCGAGAAGTATTTTTATGATCACGAAGTTGATTCATGCCCCCCCCCCCCCCCCCCCCCCCCCCCCCCCCCCCCTAGATTCATGCATAATATACCCATGTCAAATTTTTTGGGAAAAATTCTTAACTGGATATATATCAAACTGGTTTACGCATTGTTAATACATATAAAAACGTCCTTAAATCCTAACAACATGTTTTCTAAAGGTTTCCATGTACACATTTTTGAACCATTGTCGAGATCGTGTTATTTTTAACTTAATAATATACCTTTAAATGAAATAATTACTCATACACTATATAACTTTAAAAACAAGGAGAAAACCGCCCTATTTATTTGATGTAGAGGGTTGCGAAAGACTTCACAAGAAGCTTTACAATCCCCGAGGCAGTGTACCTAATCATTGCAGTGTAGTATAGGCAAGACTCGGGGGTTGTTATCATTCTCTAGGGGAATAAGTTGGGAAGGCTCGAACATGGTCTAACAAATTCTAAGGGGTTGAGAGAAGATTCTTTTTGTATTTTGTATATTTATAGACAAGCAAGTGAACTCATATGTTTGAGAGGATTGGTTATTTTGAGTAACTAATAATTAAACTAAATATAATCTAATACTGGTGATAACTTTATGATTAAATTGATGTATTTACCTAATCATGTACTACTCCTCAGATTGCTTCTCCTAGATTTGTTGCTTTGTCACACTTGTGATGATCATGTGTAAAGTTATTTATATAGGTCATGAACGGATTTACAAGAACCCCACGTCTAATTTAATATTTCTGTTTGGGCAACGCAAAGTAAGGTAGTATGAGGATATGACCAAGCCCTGAGAGTATATTAAAAATGCATGTGCAATATCTTGAAGAGGGAATCAACCATATTAGGGGTAAGAGTATGAAGACTGTTTACGATGGTATCTGTTCTACACTACTGTGTTTACCTAGACGTCTTGCCATATATTAATCTTATTGCTAGTTTTCTAGAGCCTAACGCGCACATCCATCAACAAGAAGCAACATCAAAAGGATCTACAACCTAAGTTTCATGTAATCATAAGTTAATACAAAGGAGGGTTTAGCCTAGCATATTAAAGATAAAGCAAGAACATTAAATCACTCCAAACTAACACTTAATAGACATATTGAATGATTAGATGCTAAACAATCTGGATTACTGAGATGTAAAACCATGGATGAGTGAAGGTTAAGCTAAACAATAAGGGTTTTGATTGAGGGCTCTAAAACCAACCTTAGTGTATTAAGCGAGCTTAGAATGACGCTAGGTTCGTCTCCCTAAGTTTATACAAAGTTACACATTTAAAACCTAATTTCGGTTTATAATATATAAGGAAAATCGGCTTACGACGGCGTCGCTTTGAAGTCTGGCGCCGGTCACCACGTAGATGATGCTAGATCCTCTTAACGTCGGCCAGTCTGACGCCGTTGCTAGATTTATGACTCCATCATTTAGGATAGCTCTCGACGGCGTCGCCTTTGTTGCCTGCTGATGCGTCTCCATGCTTCTGTGAGAATGATTCTTCAAGAGATTTGGTGTAGGTCCGTAATCTTGTTCGTTTCTTCTCCAAATGAGCCCAAGTCATGTGTATTTCCTCCAAATGCCATCCAAGTGCTAAAAACCTAAAAACAAATGATTAAGCATAATTTGAGCATATTTGCATGATTTAGGGGTTAAATGACCCCGAAATAGTGTATAAAATGACACCTCATCAAATACCATACACTTGGGATTTTTATCCTAAGCAAATGGATTTTTTACCTTGACGCACATAGGCAATATTGGGGGCATTTAACCCCCCCCTACTCTTTAAACGTATTTTTACAAAACAAACTTCTAGAGCTCGTAATAAAAGCACGGAAAGCATATACTAGCACCACACATAAGTGTTTGGGATTCTCTAATTCACTCGGGTGTATAATAAATTATAACAACTATGGGAAACGGAAAATCAACACTCATTACCTGTCATAGCATATAAAATACCATAGGCTTGGTAAAGGATCAAAACCTCCACCGCTAGGCGCAAGTATTATTCATTACTATCGCCAGAGGTTCTTTAAAGGTTGTGAGGTGTTGTAGGTGTAATGATAACATTAATCGGATAACGGAAATGGATGGGTATGACATCTATGGAGTGGCTTTTTGGGTAAATTTTGGAGTGGAAGGGGTTAGCTAATTATTTATATGAGAATACACGTTAGTTTGGTTGCTAAGCCAAAGACTTGGACAAGATATACAAACTCTACAAAACTCTACATCAATCTCTTTCTTTTTCTTTGACTCTATGATAAACACAACATAAGCAAATGGCAGCCCATACATTTTTTCACTCTTTTTTTATATACATTTTCTTCGTACACATTTGCCCTGCCATTATTTAAACATTATTTAATACATCTGGGGTTTATATAGATACACCCATAGCCACTTGGAACTTTTCAATACTCGATTGATTATACAATTCTACTATGACCCGATTTGAGATGGATCAACATAACATGGAACTTATTGAGCTCTATTGGGGGTAATAAATTACTTCTTCCTCAATTCTTCATAAGATGAATACTACCATGAATCCTAATCGTCTCAAAACAATATTTACAAGGATAAGGACTTAGCAACCGTGTATTTAATAATATTAACTTTTAGGTCATATAACATAATGTACTAAACTATGTGGAAGTACATATAGTAGGCTAAGGCGATTTTGTAAACGATCTGGTATAAGGGTTAACAATGCTCTTCATTATAGTCGGCTTAACCAGAAAATTACGAGAACCATGAAAAATGATAGGCTTGGAGGGTTGTACTAGGGGTATCCTGCACTAAAAATGAGTGCATGGCAAGGGTGTAAGATAGTTATATGATCGGTATGACCATAATAACAATTACAGGTTTAAAACATGGGTTAATCCTAGTGCCTCTTATCTAGCAAATCCTAATACTTACTATGCGGTCTCGGGATGCATCACAAAAACAAGTTCTAGAATTTAATATACTACCGGTACACTCATATAATTTAATACCGATACCAATGCTCCAGAAAAGACGACAAAGACCATAACGTACATCATATAGTAACCGACAGACTAAACAATATGACTGCATACGACTTTAACTCGAGAAAGCTAAAGGTATAAAATATATTGGATATCAATAATGGATACCCGAATTCTTAAAGATCTAAAGGCGAACCACATATTTTTGAGGTGGAATTCTGAGGGTTTTTGTGCTAGTCATATAAATTTCTATCCATGAGACGCTATTGATACTCAGTTTTCGTCAGTATGTGTCATAATTTTTTTTAAATTTTGGTCAAAATTACCTTTTTATGCTATGTTTCGATATATTACCCATCATTTTAAGGACACGCAAATGGCAATTGAAGGAATAGTTTCTAAGGCTTATTTCCCCATACACTTACGTTGAACATTGTCTCCAATGTTTATAGAAGTACCGTTTAAAACGACTAAAGGGAAAAGAAATCAAGAAAGACATAGTACTTCCCTAGTTTTGCTTAATAATGTAGAGAAAATGCGATAATGGTTAAATCGTCTATATGAAATCATCCAATGAAACTTCTTAAGAACTTCCAAGCTTCTTCTTATCAAATATAACCTGTAATCAAAGACAAGGACAACTACACCAATCATAAAATCGGTGGGATAGATATATATACAACAAGAATTTAGGGTTTTGACTCTAGAAGCAGTAAAGATAGGATGAGAGTAATGATATAATCATAGGTTTATGCATGTTTATAAAAGAATTACAAATTTTAAATGTTGTGCAAACTATTTTTTGAAAATACTTGAAAATTTTCAAATTTTCCTGTAACTGGGCTCACGACGTTGTCAGGATTAATCTTGACGCCGTCTTCAGCCTCTGAGCAAAATTTTTATTTATTTTTTCTTTGAAAAACTTACTGCACGCGATTATATAAGTTATTTCCTATATGAATTACTGCATAAAACCTGGGATTAGTCAATACAATCATATGACTCGAAACTGACGCGAATTAATCTAAACAATTTATTTAATATGATTGAATTGGTTCTAAAAACCGGATATTTCCCCTACACTTATTTTGTTGCAAAATACTTTTGATTGTAAATAAGACAAAGTTACAAACAAAACAAAGCTTGATTACAAAGTAATGAATTCAAACATAAGAGAATAATTGAAAAGAATTAAAACACACGGCACTCTTAATATGCAGGAAAAATAAACATTGGGTTACCTCCCAAGAAGCATTTTTCTTTATTTATGAGTCTTGTAGGTAGTCCTTAGTGACTTCTCCTTCATCTGTCTAATTCCCGTCACATACTTCGGGTCCAAGCTCTTAGACATTTGGTATGTGCTTAATAACACATACTTTTTCCACTAAAACCGAGACTGAATGACCAAAAGAAGTACCCAAAAAATACCTTGTTTTGGTATGTTTTCATTATGATGTGAAGGAATAACGGCTATCGACAAAGGACGAAAAACAGAAGCCAAAAACGACAAAACGAGCACAGGAATGGAAGAGCGTGAAGACAAAGTCAAATTGAAGCCAAAAAGTCAAAGCTAAAGTCAACAAAAGTCCAAGTCAACCCCGGCAAAGTCAACAGTCAAAGTCAAAGCCTAAACCGAAAAAAATGTTAAATGGGCCCACCCGTACCCATCTAATGGGTTGGGTCAACCCATTTATACATTACATGAAGACTAAAAGGGCCTTAATACCCTTTTATAATAAAATGGCCCAAATCCTCTTAAAAAAACCAAACCGGCCCAAACATGAATACCATCGTTAGCCCTAAACTGTTAAGACTTAACTGTTGTTAATCTTTCATATCACTCACAGGACTTTGTTGCGAACAGATTATACAAATCAAGGGTTGTTCTTGCCTATTCCTCTAACTTATACCCTGCACCCCACACTTAAACCCTTTCCCGCCATATACCCTTTGGAACTATTTACCCATCCCTCCCTTACACACCTCGGTTACTGTTCACTCCCCTCCAAAATCCTCACCCCCACCTCACAAACAGCCAAACCCATCACCCTCCACCCTTCCCCACCGCAATGACACTGTGGCAATCCCCTATCACCTAATTGGACAAGAATATCAACGGCTTAAGATCAAAGGGATTGGAGAGCAAGCAATGATAAATGGCTCAGATTGATTTGTGTTTCACCTCATAAAGAAAACACAAGAAACACAGAAGAGAAGACCTCAAGAACTAGGGTTTTAGTATAAATAGTATCATTTGTATTTCATTAGAGGTGTGGAATTTTTGTTTAAGCAAGAACTTGTAATAGCAAAATTTGTACCATTTTTTTTGGAACGGCAATTTGTGGCTACATGGCCCCTAGCCCAGAAGGCGTAACGAGCCCACACAACCAGGTTGGGTCCAGCCCAGAAGGCAAAGGCACCCCTCCCTTTACAATTTAATATACTGTCATTTAAATTTCTTGTTTTTAAATACTTGCATTTTAATTTTAAGCACTTTACATGTTTTCTTAAAACATTGTCATTTAAGTTTAACTGTCCTTTAACACTGTTTTATAAGCTCTTGTATAAGCTTTTGAGGACAATCTCAAAAGCTATCAACGTTTGTTTCATTTTTGTCCTTAAAAAATCCAAAACAACAAGTTACAAAAAAAATAAAAAAAATCCACCCCTAAAGTTACCTCAGCTAATTTTGGAAGATAAGCGGTAGTATTGTAGACTTTAGAACTTGGCATGTACATCATTGCAAGACCATAAACGAGTATTGTCTTAGGTTTACTTAATACAATTGGTTTAGATAGTTCAAGAAGGCAACATTTTAGGATTTACACCCAAATTAACCCATATGTGTAATACTGTGTGTGTTTATCAACTTGTCACATTGACTTGTCGACCTCTTGTGAAAAACCCATCATTGCACTCATTTTCAGTGCAAATCCCGTAGAAATACCCATCTAAGTCTTTCCTTCATTTCATAAACCGTAATTATGTTTCGTTACACCATTCGCCTTAGCCTACCGTGTAGTCTGTAGTCCATAGTCGAGGAGTTGCTAGTTGCTTAAGTCTGTGGTTTAAGTGGAAGGGTTAGGGAAATACGCTTTCGTAGAAGACCTATCATTTGTAATCGATGATGACCCCCCGTTATGTCATTCACTTTTGATATAATTTATCTTGAGTGGCAGGGGGGGGGAGGGGGGTATTTATGCTTATGTTTATATGTATTTTAATTACCCATGCTACAGGTTTCAAGTGTAAAAAATGTGTTTAAAATCAAAATTTCATAGCATGTTGGCTTTATTAGTGTTGGTTAAATTATAAAACAAACTTAGTATTATTTATGTTCTATCATTACCTCGTATGTAGTTCGAGGATGATTTAGAGTTGGTACTTTTATAAACCAACTAGGATTTGAAGGTTGAGTTAGTGTGCATTTGCCTTAACATTTATTATATGGCATAATCTTACATCTACATGCACTAACACATTATTGAAGATTGATCAGTTTCTCGCACCTTGAAGTTTGAGCTTATGGATGGACAGTAACTAGTGATGGGGAGATTGTGAACTTAGACTATTTGTTTGTATATTAAATTTTTCACTCTTTAAATGTGCATCCGATGTCTTATATCCTTTCCTTAATCATTCTAATTTTAGCCTTTAGCTTGTTCGAGTTAAGGAATGAGCAATCATAGGCGTCTCGTTTATGGATTTGTACGAGCATGTGTGGTTTTGTCGCCTTTTCTAGAACATTGGTATCGGTTAAGATCATTTGAATGATTCACCAAGTATAAGCCTTACTGTTATGTTACCCCTTGTTGACTTTAAGAATTATTTATACCTTAGCTCTAGTGGTGGAGTTTTGTGTACTTTCCAAGCCTATGATAGAATACATGCTATGACTGTGCGTTTGAGTGATCACCCCAAAATTGAAACACTTAGACTTGTGAGAGTTGAGTCATTTTGTTCCCCTTTTCGTGAGGTGTTCGGCTTTGATGTTTTCTAGCATAGGTAATTTGTAAATTCATATCTCCTGAGTTAAGTTGGGGGATATCTGTTTTGAAATATTTCTAACAGGTCTACTTGAGGGCAACAAGAAGTCAAGTGGGGGGATATTTGACAACATCAAATACTTTATGCTTTTTAAATCAAAATCCCTTATAAAATACTCATAATTGTTATATTTCTGTTAAAATTTGTACTTAATTGCTTTCTATTTCATTTTTAGGAAAACATGAGCTTTGGTGCGAAAAGACACGAAAATGGAAGGGTGTGTGATGTAAAATGCACTAAGGAGGTTTTCCAGGAGAAAACTACTACATAGCTGGCCCGTAGGGACTACATCGTAGCCATGACTTAGCCTATTTTAGAAACCTAGATCAAGACCAACTACGGAGTAGTTGGCCCGTAGGGACTACGCTGTAGCCCAAATAAAGAAATTACATTGAAAGAACTACGACGTAGCTCCACACTATGGGCTATGCCGTAGCTATCGAAGATTTTGGACAGATATTTGCATTTAAGGAACTACGGTGTAGCTAATCACTTATGGCTATGCCGTAGCTGATATGAGCCTATAAATACATGCCCAATTCTCTTTCATTAGAGACACATTGGAGAGGGAAGTCAGAGAGGATGATTAGGGTTGCTTTAGGAGTCATTTTTCAGCTTCTATCACAACCATTCCAAGGGAGGATTAGCTTTAACTATTTTTGTATTGTTCATTCATCAAACAGTTTGTAAGATTTATAATGTTCAATCAATCAATGGTTTCCTTCCTTATATTTTCCACATTCTTTAGCATGAGTGGCTAAGCACCTTAAGTGCTAGCCTAGTTATGTATTTATTATTGTAATTATGCATGTTTCCGTAGTTTAATTGTCATTTATTTGGATATCCTATTTGCCTGTTGATTGATCCTCGCGTTTTGGTAGTGTTGAGGTTAGTGTAGATCCATTTAAGCTATTTAGTAGGCGGAAGCTATTGAAAGGTAGTTTATTTGGATACTAGGAATAGGGTGGCATATGTTCTTAGTGTAAGGAATTGACGTATTACCGTCTGCATTAGATTAGGCACTTATAAAGCGTTGGAAATACTTCTAGGAGGGTTTAGTGTCGAGTAGTGGGAATGTCGACACTTAGACAAGTCTTTAAGATAGTTGGGGACTTAATGACTATGAACTGGATACCAGACCACCATGAACAACGGGGTTGAGATCATAGAAATTATAGGTTAGGTTGCTACTACAAATCGAACCTAGTGATATTAGAACCACCATAATAAACGGTAATTAGACATTGCACTAGGAAAACATCATCTTCTCAATAAAAAAGAAATAGCTAGGCTAGTACATTTTCTACCTTGATTCAATCTCTAATTTTACTTTTAGTATTCTCTTTACTTGCATTTCTCAAAATCAATTCAAAACTGCTTTCACAATTCAAATTATTAACTAACACTTAGCTCTTGGGACGACCTCGGATTTACCAATCCTACACTACACTCGATCGGGTTCTCTGCCTGTTAGTACGTTTGTAGACCCTTAGGTGAACGAGTTTTATAAATTTAAAACTTGGTAATATTAAACAAATACACGAATCATACACACCACTAATAAGAAACGATTGATCAAATATTAGAACTAGGTTTCATGCAATCATAAGCAAACATAATTAAATTTAGCCTAGCTTGTTAACAATAAGAGAAGAAAAACATATAATCAAACAATATAAAGACATTATTGAATGATTAATGATCGAATTACTTTACTTTAATGTAACATGAGAGTATATGAGTGTTATCCCAAATAACTAATCCATAACACAACTAATAAGAAGACCAATAAGCATACATGAACCAAATAAGCTAAAGAAAGGAGAAAGAAGATAGAGAGAGAAAGTAGAGAGAAAGGAAGGATGGTAGATTGCTAAATGAAAACAAATGACAACCAACACCCTCCTAACATGCTAGGAGGGGTCTATTTATAGTCCAAGCCACATGTTGGCGTTGGGCTTTGTTTGCTTGGGCCGGGCTTGGCTTGTGTTGGGATTTAGCCTGAAACATGGACAATATTAGCTTAAAGTCCAAGACCGTTGAACCCGTCTAGCCTATTACAATACAAGACTAATTGTGACTAAGATGACCGATAACATTCTTGTTCGACTTATATAAAAATAATGCTAACAATCTCCCCCAATGTTGAGGTCGACTTTTATCTCCCCAATGTTGACATTCTTGTTGGAGGTTATCTTGATTTGACTCTTAAGCTTTGCCTTCTTTGGTCTTGTCTTTGTCTTTTCTTATTTGTAACGGCTTTGATCATTCATGCTTTGTGATCTTGATCTTGAGCCTTCGTCTTCTGACTTTGAGTTCTTGAGATCTTTATCTTGCATCATCTCCTTGACTTGAAACATTTTGATTTGACTTTCTTGTTCACCTTGTGCTTTTGACCGACATGCTCATACTTGTCTTGAAAGCTTGCAACATTCTCTTCTTCATCAAGGCTAACAATCTCTTCTCTTGTATGTTTCTTTGGTTAACAATCTCTCCAGAAGATGATTCTTGATTTGACTTTAAATATCTTTGATGATGAGGAAGTTTGTGATTATCAGAGTTGCTGAATTTGACATTAACTTGAGCTCTCTGACTGATAACATTCTTTTTGCATTTAAGCTGATTGTATGACTTTTGAAGCTTGAGTATGAGCACGTGGTAATGAATCCGACTTCGCTGGAATGGGGCTGCAATACCGACGTTTGTACCTGTATTTGAATGTTAGTAATAAACAACATATATAGATGAAATGTCTTTGTCATTCGTTGATTTTAGGTTGCGATAACCACCGGTACCCCGTTTTATAGTATAAATACTATACATGTGATTAGGTAGATTCAAAGAATCTCCTTGATAGGGTTTCTAACTTAAAGCATAAGATCTTCTAACACAGATGTATTTGATTCTCCATGCTTTCTTGTTCTCATTATTAGAACATCTCAAAACAGAAAACATGATAAGAGTGAATCAGATAGATACTATCTTTCTGATTAAGTCGTCAACTCATTTACTGGACCAAATTGATATCCAGTTATCACAAGCTTGATTCATATAGAATCTTGCAAGTCACCTACCGCAGTGCTGTTTGATGATGACACTGGAAGGATTTCTATTCGTCATTGGGAAACTAAAGAGTATCACTCTGAATGTTCTGGCAAGATCACAAGGATAATGCGTAGGACTCTTTGATACCAAATGTTGTATTATGATGAACAACAAGTGATTTACATGGATTGTGTCCTAATGAGATTTGTAATTTGATCTCTTCTGGCTCTAGACTCGATTTGTGCACTTTGATTTTAGTAATAGGAGGCTGGAGCTGACTGCCACCTATTCAATATCAACAATCTCGGACTGAGATGTCAATACATTACGTGTGTATCTCCATGACAAATGAGATAAGTTTCTTTTGAGAGAAACTCGAATGGCTGGGAAGGGTTGTGCATTGCATCACTAGGTCCATGATGTCTGTCTTTAATACCAGCAATCATCTTGTGATTTTGATAGATTATGTATTGACCCGGTTTCTACCTAATGTTGTGTGGAGGGCTTTTTTCTTTTCACCATTTATCCATATATTTCTTTTTTATTCTTCAACCCCTTTAATGCTTACCAAGACATCATTACTAACACCTTGTTGTGATTGTTCCAGTGTTAACTCATGTCTTAGTCGACATTATTCCCGTTTCTCATTCTTTTCCAAATCATACCTAAGGACTTCTAATTCTATCTATGGAATGTCCATGGGTAGATCCCTTCGATTCTGATTAGATTGGAGGACATATACCTAACCTTAACCACCTTATGACTTCATCGACATCGTGAGATTAATTGGTTGTTGGGTATAGAGATCGAACCATAAAACCTTTGATACATACATTTTGAAATACCCCCCATACACATGTGCATCGAGATTCGAAATTGTTTCACACATGTAGGTAGAAGTTGTGCACTCAGAGTCTTAAAGATCACATTCTTCTAGATCACATTCTAATCATATTTTCTCCTGTTATTTTAAATATTAAATCTTTTAGTATTTAAAATACCAATTGATTAAAATTTGTGACAATCAAAGTTTATAGGGAGAAAAATGTTACCATAAGATTGCATGAATTAGTGAACATTTTTCTTATTGCTCTCCTTCAACATAATATGCAGGATACCACCGATTTTTAAAACTTGACGTTACAAGGAAAAATGATATGACACCACAAATATCTTGAAGACGGAGTGAGATGCCTTGGTGAACAGTGTATATTATAATTTGACATTGAAGTACCACATTTTAATTTCACTGAATGTTTTTGGATACATAAGATTGACGTTTATGAGATGTACCCAAAATACATTAAAGGCTTTGGTTTTAAATCTCCCCCTCAAAATTAATCCATATAAATATGACATTTTGAGAAAACTGATTTCACAATTTTAGAAAAGTATGTGAGGAGGGAGTGTTGAACGTATAATTTTGAAAGATGCCACTTGTTATGCAAATGATTTGACATTTAAAGTTTTTATTGAAAAATTGTGTTCAACGATTTTGAAAAACCACATGATAGAAGACTTCTCCTGTATTTCTAGAGTAAGCGCAGTGAAACATACACTTCCCTCTTACATTCAGGTCTGGGTTACAGTTTGAAGTAACTGTAAGCCATTGTCATGAGCTCAAAACTATTGAATGTTTTATATAGGAGCCCAAGACCCGAGAAATTTGACTTTCTCGTTGATAGGATAAGTTATCTTCGAGGATACACTTTCCTTACAATTAGGTCCGAGTTATGTGCTGAAATATACATAAGTCATTAAGAAAAATTAGAAATGACATGTTTTGAAATGTTTGAACTCTTGCTCGAATTTCATTTACACACCCGTGTCAATGTTAATCGACATTTCTAGGTACGTAAATGTTATCGATTTAAAGAGACATGTCGAGAAGATTCTTTTTGGTATTTGAAAAAAAATTTTTTTTTTATATTTTGTTTATTCTAAGTATTATATTTTTGTATTTTCTTTTTCTTATTTTATTTTTTGGTTTTGGTTTTCAAAATATTTGTAAATGAAAATAAATAGAAAAATCAAAAATATTTACAAGTTTGATGTTTGATAAATCAAGCAGATTCATTTGCTAGAACCTCCAGTTCTTCTGGAGTCAAACATCTCATACCGAGTCGTCTGACGAGATACTTAAATCTATCTTCGGGTAAGGCTTTAGTAAACAGGTCAGCTAACTTTTATTCAGTTTTGACAAAGAATAATTTAACTATATCCTTTTCAACCTATTCCTTTATGAAGTAATATCTGACATCAATATGCTTGGTACGAGAATGCTAGACTGGATTGCATGAGATGCCTATGGCTGCTTATGAATCACAATACATGGGTATTTTATCAAAGTAAAAGCCATAATCTGTAAGCTGAGTTCTCAACCAAAGAACTTGAGCATAGCACGCAGATAGACAGACATACTCGGCTTCTGCTATAGACATTGAAGTGCAGTTCTGTTTCTTTGACGACCAGTTGACTAACTTATTACCACCTAGAAATTATACGCCACCAGATGTGCTCTTACGTGAGTCGAAATAGCCCGCGTGATCCGAAATAGCTCTTACGTGAGTCAAAATACCAGAGTCCCATATTAATGGTATTCTTAAGGTACCGAAAGATCCGTTTAACCTCCTTGAGGTGCTTTTTAGTTGGTCTCGCTTGATAACGAGCACAATAAAAACAGTTGCTGTATTAATATCAGTCTACTGTTGTTAAGTACATGAGTGCTCTGATCATGCTATGATATTTCGTTTGGTTAACAAGAGTTCCACTTAAATCAGCATCTAGGGGGTTTAGTAGCCATTGAGTACCAATGCTATCACATGAGGTCATACCATGATTTTTAAGTATCTCTTGAGCATACTTAGCTTGGTTAATAAAATGCCACATATGGATTGGTGAATCTGAATTCCTAGAAAGAATTTTAGCTCCCCCATCATAGACATTGCAAACTTGATGTGCATTAGTTTTTCAAACTTTTTGGAAAGTTTTGGGTTCGTAGAACTAAAAATAATGTCATCAACGTTAATTTGCACAAGCAATATGTCATCCCCTTTCTTAGTAATGAACAGAGTTGGATCAATAGAACCTTTAGAGAACCCTTTGGATACCAGGAAGTTAGAGAGTTCATCATACTATGCTCTTGGAGCTTGCTTGAGTCCATACAATGCCTTTTTAAGATGGTAGACTTTGTCAGGATGATGTGGGTATACGAATCCATCTCGCTGATTGACGTACACTTCTTCATTCAGAGGTCCGTTAAAAATGATGTCTTGACATCCATCTGAAAGATAGGAAATGACTTGTGTGCAGCATACGCAATGAATAACCTAACTGCTTCCAACCGAACAACTGGAGCAAATGACTCTTCGAAATCAATGACTTCCTGGTGACTGTATCCCTTAGTAACAAGACGATCTTTGTTGCAGATTACAATATTTTCTTTGTCACGTTTGTTTTTCCAGAGCTACTTCATGTTAATGACATTTTTGCAAAGTGGTCTGTCGACTAATTCCCATACATCTAATCGATCAAACAGGTGAAGTTCTTCCTGCATTACTTCAATCCATGCAGAATCAGCCATGGCTTCTTTGATGTTCTTCGGTTTAGTTTGACTCACGGTGAGTGAGAACATACACATCTGTTTCTAATTGGCGTCTTGTTCTAATTGATTGAGAAGGATTTCCAATGACTTGTTCTAACGGATGATCTTTTGTCCAACAATGTTCGGAATGATGTCGTTGATAAAATGTATGTATGTTTGATGAATCAACATATCGAGAAGATGTCTCCCCTTGTTCATGTACCAGTGTACTGAAGATGTTGATAAATTCATCTTCTTCGACTTGTGCATTTTCTTTTTGAGTTTCTGCTTGATTAATGTTCTCAGTAGTAGTGATAGTTAGTGCTTAAGTTGGTGCTTGACTTGTAGTTTCATGTGTTGTTTGAATGTGCAATGGAGGTGTATCTGCAGCAACGGTTATTGAAGTAGATGTAGTTGTGTTTTGTTTTTGACGTTGATTAGGTGCATCAGCAGCAGTTACAACGGAAGACTTTTACACAACTAGAGTAGTTCCATTGAGTAATTTATCAAACATCAGACTAAATAGCAAATCCAGCTCATTTAACGTTGTTACTGTCTCAGCTGCATGAGGAACATTTTGTTGACTTTGGAGACCCGAACTTAAACTGCCTTGTTCAAATGTTGTAGTTAGACATTGTGAAACGAGATCAGAACTGATGTGATCTGACGCCATTTGAGGCAATTCGTCAAAATTAACATGAATAGTCTCAACAACCTGTCCTGTTCACTTGTTATAAACTCTGTAACCTCTTGACACAGTAGAATAACCCACAAAAATACATGCATCACCTTTTTCTTTTATCTTGTCAAGATTCTCACCATCTCGGACGATGCAGCATAATGAGCCAAAAATGTAAAAGAATTTTACCAACGATTTTCGGCCATTGATGATGTGATAAGGAGTTTTCTCATGTCGAGGAATTACAAGTGAATGATTTTTAGTAAAACATGTTGTGGCAATTGCTTCATCCCAGAAGAACAAAGTAACTTTAGCGGCGCTTAGCATTGTTCGAGCAGCCTCAACAAGAGTACGGTTCCGTCTTTTGACAACGCCGTTTTATTCAGGTGTTCGAGCAGTTGATGTTTGGTGTTTAATACCTTCTTGAGCAAAGTATGCATGAAGAGTTTTATTAAAAAAATTTGTGAGTTTTCTAGTTCGAACTGTTCTAACTTGAGCATGAAGTCCTCTTTGAACAAGTTTGAGGAAATCGATGAGAACTTCTGGTGTTTCGTCTTTGGATCTCAAGAAGTGTGTTAGGTTCAAGAAAAGTGTTTATTATTATATGAATTGGTCTTTGTATAGTTTTGTTTAGTTTTATAGTTTTATTACTAATTATAATGTAATAAGTCTATCTTGGTCAAAGTTAAGTAAAGTTGACCAAGGTTTAACTAAAGTTAGGAAAATAGAATAGGATTAGCAATAAGTATAAATACCCATTTAGGAGGGGTATTTATACAAGTCTTTTACATTTTTTAATTCACTTCTCCCTCCCATTTCTATTTTCCCTTTGAAATGGAAATTTAGAAAATGATGAAAAATACTCTCTAGATCTTCTCCCTTATTTTAACACTTTCGTATGATTACTACTATGCAAACATGACATATAACAAGTGGTATCTATCGCCGGGAGAGATCTAGTGTGTGTTTGGTGAATCAAATCGAGCTTAATCGTGAGAATTTTCGATCAATAAGGTTTCATATCAATGAACAGTAGGTTTCATAAGGATTAGATTTATGATTTAATGTGTTTTTGATCTTAAAACGCATAATAATAGCTTTCGTAATCATCAAATTGTAGGTTTAATATCTAGATTACAAAAAAATAAGTGTTTTAGATTGAATTTGATCGAAAAATATAGATTTGATAGCTTTCGTAAGCAAGAAATAGGTTTCGGTAACTGTTTTTAGGCGGGAAAACAACTTTTGTATTTCAGTTTTGAACTTTCGTATCATAATTTTGGTTTTGTAACTGTCATACGTAAGTGATTTCTTAGCTTTCGTAATATTGTTAAACTTTCATAATACTACAATAGCTTTCGTAACATAGAATTTTATCAATTTGAAAAAAGATAACATTGATATTATCACTTTAAAATGCTTAAAATCATATTGATAGATTTTTTGTAGGTTTCGTAGCTAAGAATTTATGAAGGTAAGACATTTCTTGGTTTTTACGAAAGTAGAGGTAATTTGGGATTCACGAAAGGAGATTTTGTAAACTGGAGCTTTCGATAACCGTCTGGTTTCGTAATTACTGGTTTCGTAACTGAAGGTTTCGTAACGAAGGTTTCGTATTACATTTGAGGTTTCGTAAGACTTGGTTTCGTATACAAGAGGTTTCATAACATTATTTTCATATTGGAAGGTTTCATATCTCATTGGAAAAGGTTTCGTAACATAGTTTTAGGGTTTTGTAAACTGTTTCAGAGGTTTCGTAACACAATCAATAGGTTTCATAATACAATTTCAAATGTTTTGTAACATTGTTGGTGGGTTTCGTAACACTGTTTCACAGGTTTCGTATCTTAAACTTTCGGTTTTGTAGGTTTCATATCTCCTAGTTTTAGAAAATTAAGCTTTCGTAACAAGGCTTACGTGTTACTTAGACTTTCGTAACAAATCAAGGTTTTCAAGGTTACTTCATTGTAATACAAGACAAGGTTGTAATTGCTCGTTAACTTGACGATTACAAGACTTTATCTCCAAAACGATCCAAGTTTGCATTGTAATCATTTAATACAACATGTCTACTTCAAATCAACAAACTCTAGCAGACTTAGGAGCTAATGAAAGACCTCTGTTAATACAAATATTCGCGCAAAAACGATATTTATATTTAATGATCTTCATGTTTTGTTAATAACAAATATAATGTCATACTACATAAAAGTTTACGTAAATAAGTTATTTAGTTAGCAGACTTAGGACGATAATGAAATAGATATTCCTGTTAATAAAATCATCGCGCAATAAAAAACGATTATTTGTGATTTAGGATTGATCTTCAATGTCTTTGTTAAATACAAAAAGTAAAGTCATATACATAAAAGGTTTACGTTAACGAAGACCAAATTCAATTAAGGTATGAATATGGCATTATTATAAATCGTAATATCAAAGAAAAATCTTATTCATTTGAGTAATAAACTTTGTTTATTCATATATGAGTTTAAGTTAAACATGATACTTATTAAGCTAGTTATATTAATCATGTAAGCCAAATAAAATCTTTCCAAATCTAGAAAAATCTTTTCCTTATTGTTGAATGAAATTATTTTGTTCTAATAGAATTTAATAAACAAGTTTTCTTAAGCTACAAAATAATAATTTTGTATAGATTTTAAGGTTAATCATAATGACAAAATCTGTCAGCTCCCACGGATCCACCTGTAAACAATTGGGATGGTCTTCAGTGATGGTGGCTTACGTGGTCGCTACCCACCATCCAAGCTATTTGGACAACATTTGATTTCAAAGTGTTGCTATAAATAGAACCTTAGTCTTTATTAAGGACAATCTTGACATAATATTTTTTACACAACTAAAATCTTTTGTATTTGCTTTTGATCATATATTCTTGTAACATTAATCCCATTATGAAGTGATCAACTCATTCTATCTTTATGTTGAAGAACACTATGAATGAAGTCAAAGCCTCAAGTTGTTACAGTTTTAGTTGTGTCATCACGATTGTGATAATCATTCATGTTGTATATCTTGTGTTGTGTGTTGTGTATATCATATGTGTATGACAGGTTAGTATTTAGGCTACAAAATACATAGTGTGTTAGATTGGTTCTATCTCGAAGTAGAACTCGGTATTTAGCTTTATACCGGAAAAAGTGTAAGCGACGTATATGGTTTTCTCTGCCTAAAGGGAGCTTGTTGACATAGTGAAGATAACTCTCAAGTTGGGTACTTGGGGAGTGGAGTAGGGCGAAGAGGTGCTTCGTAGCTGAACCACTATAAATCATTGTTTCATCGGTTTGATCTTTCTTATCTTTACTTGTTCATACTTTGTAGATTACATATTGCATCGCTTTCATATACATATGTGTATATCTCTCGAGTTCACATAAGTTGACAATCTAAGTTTTAATTTAAAAACGGTAAAAACTATTCAACCCCCCCTTCTAGTTTCCATAATTGGTATCAGAAGCCAAGGTTACCTAAGATCTTTAACGTATATTGTACATTAAAGCTTGAATCGATCTATGGATTCAGATAAATATCTAGAAGGGCAATCTATGAAAAGACCACCTCTTTTTGAAAGTAGTCATTTTATATATTGTAAAAATAGATTTGAAACTTATGTGAAAGCAAAAGATTTAGATCTTTGGCATATTATCTTGAATGGTGATTTTCCACCGCTTGCCAGAAACAAAGAAACCTAAATTTTAGAAATAGTTCCTTTTAAACAACAAGATGATGATCTTAAAAAGAAACTTTCGAAATAATGAAGCTAAAATGGTTCATTATAATGCTTTACCTAAAAAGGAATACAAAAGAATTTTTATGTGTAAAACGGCTAAAGATATTTGGCAATCTTTGTTAATCACACATCAAGGTAATAGCCAACTAAAGGATAATAAAATTAATCTTCTTGTTCAACAATATGAACAATTTACTCTCCTTGAAGAAGAATCTATTGATAACGGTTTTGCTAGATTTAACACTATTATTACTAGTCTTAAAGCTTTTGATGAAGGTTTCTCTAGCAAGAACTATGTTAGGAAGTTTCTTAGGGCTCTACATCCTAAATGGAGAGCAAAGGTCACGGCGATTGAAGAATCGAAAGATGACACATCATTAGCTCTAGACGAGCTTATCGGCAATCTAAAAGTACACGAAGTTGTCATGAAAAAAGATTCTAAAATCTATAAAGGCAAAAAGGAAAGAGTTAAGTCCATTGCCTTGATAGCTAAGAAAGAGTCTAGTGATGATGAAACTTTGACATCCAAAAGTGATGATGAAGAATATATTATGGCCGTAAGGAACTTTAAAAATTCTTTAGAAGAAAGGGTAAATTTGTTAGGCAACCAAGAGAAGAAAAGAAGTCATTCCGACAAAGGGATGAGAAGAAAGGAAAAAGTAACCAGAAATGCTTTAGATGTGGTGATCCAAATCATCTCATTGGCGATTGTCCAAAACCACCTCGCAACAAAGATCAAAAGGCCTTTATTGGAGGTTCATGGAGCGATAGCGAAAATGACGCCGAAGACAAAACTAACGATGAAACTTGTCTCATGGCTCAATCGTCAAATGAGGTAACTCTTAACTCTTCCTATTATAGTGATAACGCATCTTCTCTTGATAGTGATCCTATGCAAATAGAATACGATAACTTATGTGAAATTAATTTAGAAATCATTAACAAAAATAAAATTTTGAAAACTAGAAGATCTTTTATAAAAAGAAATTTTAGAATTGAACAAGAAAATTAAGAAACTTAAGAGAAGTAAAGAAATTGATATTGCATGTAAATTATGTCAAGAACTTAAATTGGAAAATGCTAGACTTAAGGAAACTCAAGTTAAGTTTGTAAAATTTGATAAAAGCGCTAATTCACTAAGAGAAATGTTAAATAATCAAAAGTCATCTAGTTGTAATATAGGTCTAGGATTTGATAGTAGTAAAGCGTCAACAAGCGGAACCAAACCTATAAGTCTTGTTGGGTCGTCTGTTGAAAATGCCACCGACAGATCCACCATAAAGGTGCACGGATCCACCATACCTAGATCCATGAGTCGCACAGTTGCTGAAAATGTGACAGAACACGTTTTTAGTCCACCCATGTCTTCGAGATTGGATTTTGTCATTACTAGGAAGAAACTAATACATAATAGAATTGATGATTCAAAGAAACCGTCTTTAAAACCATCACTTAAAAGCGGTTTAGGTTATGTCAAAACCGAGTCTAGGTCGAAAACACCTCCGCCTAGAAGAAAGATATCCTCTCAATCAAGATACAACACACCTCAACATAAAACAAACTCTAGAGAACTAATTCACCAAAACTTCTATCCTATGAATTGGAACAACCATCAAAGTCAAGGTTTTGTACATATAGGAAATTATACATATGGGATGTACAACACTAACATTTTCAGACCCATGAGATATTAGGGACCAAATGTTTGAATTTGTTTTTGTTGAAATAGGTATGCTTGAGAACATGCTTGGAACCAAATGAATGGATCAAAGATAGTGGTTGCTCCAAAAATATGACCGGTAACAAGAGTTTATTCTCTACCTACAAAGCATACAACAGAGGTAATGTTGTCTTTGGAAGTAACTTAAAAGGAAAGATCATAGGCAAAGGTACGATCTTAAATGACTCTCTCACTATATCTAATGTAGAACACGTAGATAACTTAACATTTAGCTTACTTAGAGTCGGTCAAATTTGTGACAATAAGTGTAGAGTCTTATTCACGAAAGAAGGTAGTGAAATAATTAAAGATGGTAAAATCATAGGAAACGGAATTAGGAAAAATGGTTTATACGTAATGAAATTAGGAAATAAGTCTCAAGACAAACTATGTCTCGCCACGGTAGTAGATAACTCTTCCTTAGGGCATAGAAGACTTGGTCACACCAATATGCGTTTAATTCAATCTTTGTCATCTAAAGAACTAGTTAGAAACTTACCTAAGCTAAAATATGATAAACATTTTTGTGATGCTTGTAAAATAGGAAAGCAAGCTCATGCAAGTTATAATGCTAAAAATATGGTTTCCACTAAAAGATGTTTTGAATTATTACATATGGACTTATTTGGTCCGTCGACAATTAAAAGCTATGGAGGTAATTTATACACCTTAGTAATAGTAGATGATTATTCTAGGTATACATGGACTAGATTTCTAAAAACTAAAAATGAAGCTTTTGAAAAATTTGAAATATTAAGTAGGAAAATTTAAAACCAACTAGGTAGTTCTATAGTAGCCATTAGAACGGATCATGGTTGAGAATTTGATAATGAAGTTCAATTCGGAGCTTAATGTGATGCACAAGGCATTACTAATAATTTCTCGGCTCCACGTACTCCGCAATCAAATGGGGTAGTAGAAAGAAAGAATAAAACCTTACAAGAGATGTCTAGGACTATGCTTAACAAACAATCCATTCCACAAAAGTTTTGGTGCAATGTCGTTGATACGTCAATGATGCAGTCATCGTAGGACTTCAACAAGAAGTTTTACAACTCCCTAGGCAGAGCACCTAACCGTTGTAGTAGTAGTATAGGCAAGACTCGGGGGTTGTTATCGTTCTCTAGGGGATTAGGATGGGAAGGCTCGATCACGGTCTAACAGAATTCTGAGGGTTGAGAGAAGATTATTTTTGTGTTTTTATATTTTATAGAAAGCAGGTAAATCTATGGTTTGAGAGGTTGGTTTGTTTAACTATTAAATAAACTAATATCTAATCTACTGGTGATAACTTTATGATAATTAAATGTATTTACTTAGTCATGCATTACTTATCAGACTGCTTTTCCTAATCCTGTTGCCTTGTCACACTTGTGATGATTTATGTAAGTATTTCCTAGGTCATGAACAGATTACACGAACCCGCCATCTATTTAATATTCCTTTAAGGCAACGCACAAGTAAGGTAGTATGAAGACTATTACAAGGCCCCTAAAAGTATATTAAATGCCTGTGAAATACCTTAAGAGGGATCAACCATATACGGGGGTAAGGTAGTATGAAGACTATTACCCGATGGTATCTTTTCTACGCACTCGCATTTCCTTAGACGTGTCTACAGCGATACAGACAAAATCTGGTTTTCTAAAGGCTAACGCGCACATTCATCAACAAGAAGCAACAATAATAGGATCTACAATCCAACTTTCATGCAATCATAAGCAAATACAAAGGAGGGTTTAGCCTAGCATGTTAAGGATAAAGAAAGAATGTTGATTAATCACACAACACATAGACATATTAAATGATTAATGAATAACACTCTTACTTGATTAAAAAATGGATAGAAGGTAGTTATAATAGGGTTTTGAGGCCCTAAAAATGACCTTTAAAGCTGCTACAAAGATTAGGGTTCGTCTTGTGAAATCCTATAATGACTCCGTAGATCATTATTAGGACTCATCTAAGGTATGATAACAATGATTGTAACACGCAGCGGAATATAAAGAACACAATCATGTTACTGATAAGGTTTTCTTTATTAAACATTAATAAAGAAACTAACTACTAACTACTACACACGCTTTCTATGCGTTTAGACTCTCATTGGAGAGACTATCTATGAATGGATACCGATACTAGACACCTTCCCCTCATTATATAATAGAGGGGTTAGGGTTTACAAGACAAGATAAGATCAAAATAAAATTAGAAAACTATAAATCAGCATTAAATACTATTTGACTAATCTTCAATCAACATTAATGTTATTCTAGCTTTGTCTTGTAGGTCCTTCATCTTTAATATGTTTTGTCATAATCAACTCAAAGTATAATTCCTAACAATATTCCCTTAGTTGATAATGACAAAACCAATAAGCACAAGCTTCCCCTGAAGCTAATATAGATGAAGAACTTCCCCTGAATCCATGCACTCTTCCCCTTTTTGTCTTAATCAAATAGGAGTGCATGTAGATGGTAAATATATGAACAATAAGCTTCCCCTTAAAAGTATACTAACCATCTCTTGAATCTCGAACTCAGTAGCATAGATCAAATCTTCCTTCAGTGCGTAGAAGACATTATTAAACGTCTTTGAATCATGCATAATTCTTGTAGACAACAAATAGTAACATGCCGACAAATAAATTTTGTAAATTTATTTATGTTCATGCCAACGGCCACCATCACAGTGAGCTCTGTTGCATCAACGAGAAACCAGTCATGTGTGAAAAATCATATCATGAACTGTATCGTATCATACTCCAACCAAATCTGTAAAAGAGCGTGCAACATCCCAATCAAGAATCAAATCATGAACTGAATCTTCAAAAACGACTAGTACACCATCATCATTGTTCAAAATCCAAACGCGTCTGTTGTCCCATATCGGACGATGCTAGCAGAAGAAATCGTAAGCAGACCAGTAG
The DNA here is from genome assembly GCA_026074375.1 of Tanacetum coccineum. Classification (NCBI taxonomy): domain Eukaryota; kingdom Viridiplantae; phylum Streptophyta; class Magnoliopsida; order Asterales; family Asteraceae; genus Tanacetum; species Tanacetum coccineum. The sequence goes on from BQNB010000944.1 coordinate 126,965, forward strand.
GAACCATAAAGCCTACCAGCAGGAACCATAAGCTAAAATTTCCGATGAAAACCTTATAAACCCTAGATCGAGAGCCACGAGGCTCTGATACCAATTGTGAAATCCTATAATGACTCCGTAGATCGTTATTAGGAATCATCTAAGGTATGATAACAATGATTGTAACACGCAGCGGAATATAAAGAACACAATCATGTTACTAATAAGGTTTTCTTTATTAAACATTAATAAAGAAACTAACTACTAACTACTACACACGCTTTCTATGCATTTAGACTCTCATTGGAGAGACTATCTATGAATGGATACTAATACTAGATGCCTTCCCCTCTTTATATAATAGAGGGGTTAGGGTTTACAAGACAAGATAAGATCAAAATAAAATTAGAAAACAAATACAAAGGAGGGTTTAGCCTAGCATGTTAAGGATAAAGCAAGAACGTTGATTAATCACACAACACATAGACATATTAAATGATTAATGAATAACACTCTTACTTGATTAAAAAATGGATAGAAGGTAGTTACAATAGGGTTTTGAGGCCCTAAAAACGACCTTTAAAGCTGCTACAAAGACTAAGGTTCGTCTCCATAAAGTTATACAAAGTTACACACTTAAAACCCTAAAATCGGTTTTGTATATATAGTGTGATAACCGATAACTTGTCCACGGTTAAGTATTATAAAATATTATAATTTCATATTTTGAAGTCTTTCGACCTTGTTAGTTTTCACGATGAAAGCTAAAAAGTTGACATCAGTTGGCTATTTTGCGTAAAACGGTTATGGTTTAACCGGGATTTTGAAGGAGTCTTGAATTTCGGGAGAGAATCACTTTTGATTCGTCTTTCCATTTATAGTATTTGGTTGGTATTTTAAATAATTTCAGGAAGCTTTCCCGTGATCCTTGAAAATTGTCACGTAGTGCGTACCGACATGACAATTTATTTAAAAATAAGTTTAAGTGTTTCAGAAGTGTGTAATGAGCTTATTTATTTAATAAATTCTTGATTTTGAAAATGTTGGATTAAAACATAAATCGTTGGTGTGTGATTTGAAAGTTTTCAGAAAAACGGTCATTTTCGTGAAATTCGATAAAAAGACTGTAACGGTCGTTAAAGTGTAAATTTTGAACCAGTCGATTTGGACAAACCTTATTTTGGGAATTAAAATGTTTTCACACTTGTAAGGATGGTTTGGTTGAGTTTTAAACAAAAATTCATGTTTTCGGTTCTAACCCGGCCGACAACGTCTAAATATAATTTTTGTAGTAGATTAAGGTGATATTTGTCGTATAAATAACCTATATTTATGGAAAAGTGATTTTAAACGCAATGTGAATATTAATTAAACTTGGGTAACGTTGTAAATCGTCAAACTTTGAGCTTTTAAGCAACCCCGAGACAAAAAAATGAACCCGAGACCCCCTAGGATCCCATTTGGGACGTGTAACAAGAAGGGGACAACAAGGCATATTTTTAGCCTTAGTTGTCCATGCATGGTACAAATTTTGTCATAACCTCAACATTTTTTTCATTCTCATTTGAAATCAAATCAAACACAAAAAAATACATCTCTCTTCTATCTCTCATTTTCGGACGAGCAACCAAGGGACAAGAAACATTGGTTTTTGAAGAGTACCAAGAACAAGGGTTTGAAAGATCGATAGTGGGTTGATATTACATAGACACAGGTTATAGAAAAAGGTTTTTGGGTCTCTTCTTCTTGCGTCAAAACCTAACCAAACTCGCCAAAGTTGTAAGGTTTCTAAATTTGATTTAAGTTGTACTTCTATTCTTATTATGGTGTCTTAATACTAGTTGTACAAGTTGATCGTCACAAAAATTAATTCTTGAAAACGAAAAGTGTATAAAAAGGGGTGTTTGGTTGCGTCGAACTCGAACAAAAGGAACTAGGGTCGAAAGTTTGAATATTTTGGTTGTGGTGGTATTTTTATAATTTTGTCAAAGTACTTTTTGGCTTATTTAGAAAGATGCTTAAAAATAAGCTTAGTTTGAGCTTATTTGAAATTTTTTGGGCTTATGGTTGTTTCGGAACAACAAGAAAGAAAAGAAGGAAGAATAAGTTGATGGGCTTGGCCCATTTGTGTGGTTTTGGCTTATATATTAGACTTATTTTCGGCTTATTCATGGCTTATTTGTTTCGGCTTATTTGGTTTTGGCTTATTATGGTTCGGCTAATAAGAGTTTTGGCTTATTTTATTTTGCTTACTTGGTTCGGCCTATTTTGGTTAGACTTATTGGGTTTCGGCTTATAATTGATTCGGTTCATATGGTTTCGGTTTATTTTTAGCTTATTTTGGTTATGGAATTTTATTGACTTATGGTTATAATGGTTTTCAAACTTATATTGTGAACTTATATTTTGGCATCGAGCTTAAGATAATAAACGGATTTTAACACTTAGTGAAAACAATTTGGATCTTTAATAAGCGAAAACTAGTGGTTTAAACTGGATTTTTAAAGCGAAACATGTTTCGTGTGAATATTGAAAGTCGATGGAAGGGAATGCGTTTTGTTAAAGCATTATTGGGATATAGAATTTGGTATTTAGTCGGAGGATTAGTGAGATTTGGGAAAAGTATTTGGACTTGAGAATTTGGGAAAAGTGTTAGAATTGAGATTTTTAAAATCTTGTAAAATGTTGTATAAATGAACGGGTCATGCCAAAATTTTGTAAAAATCCTACACTTAAAAAATATTGTGAAAACTTATTTTGTGCCGATTCGGTTAAAGTACGAAACGTGACTTTTAATAAACTTTAAGTGTCAAGATTTAACGATCAAGTGTGGATTATGTTAAAATGACATGGTTTTATAATTACCCTTTTAAGCCGATAAAGAGACGAAAATAATAAAATATTATTATTTTATTATTATAAATATATTTATGTATATGTATACTTTAACATTTCAGAGATGTTTATTCGTTTATTTTCGATCTTCAAACTCCCACTTAGTTCTCGTCAGATCTTCTTGGATTGTTTGATCGTTTGTCCCGTTTCAACGGTGATCGATGTTTTGGATAAATGATGTTGATGTCACACTTAGCCCAAGTGTTTTGAGTCGTTTTAAGTGATTTACCACACAACCATAATAAAAGATAACGGTTTTTATGAGATAACGGTTTTGGTAAAAGATAACGGTTTTGTTATGAGATAAAGGTTTCTGTAAAGGATAACGGTTTTGTTATGAGATAATAGTTTTGGTAAAAGATAACGGTTTTGTTATGAGATAACGGTTTTGGTAAAGGATAACGGTTTGTTACGAGATAACGGTTTAGAGATAAAAAGTAAAGGTTTTGTAATAAGGAAAGAGGTCCTTGTAACGGGATTGAGAATCTTGGTGTGAGTAAATATGAATACTTGTACAATAAGATAACTTTGTACAAACATTTATAAAGTGTCGTAAATGATTAGGTCGTGGCCGGGTACTGCATTGAGTTTATTTGTGCATTGAGTTTGAGATTTGTGCAGTTTGAATTATTATTATTGAGGTGAGTTCTCGTAGCCCCTTTTTCTACTGTTTTTCTGTTAGGGGAAAATGATACTCAAATGTATTTTGAACTGTTTTCTTTTGAACTGTGCGAAACGTGGTTTTGTTTTTGGGACAATTATGTGCTTATGATTGCGATGTGAATATATGTGATGTAATTTTACTTGCATGTACTGTGTTTGGCATGTCAAGGGTTGTGATTTTACTTTCGTGTACTTTGTTTGGCACGACAAGGGTGAT